>JAILXH010247374.1:11276-26969 GCA_023558415.1 Piaractus mesopotamicus
CCTCCGCCTGTTTATGCACCAGATCAGCTTCAAACGCAGCCATTAGACCACAATTACAGATTTGGACAGGGAGAGGGGGGCCTCTGGGGAGGGAAAGGAGAGAGGACTCAGCCCTGGAGGGTGGGCATCCCAACCCCATGGGGCTAAAGAATCATCCACAGCCTGATAAGTAGCCTACTGATGTACTTGATAAGGAGTTATCAGCTGGAAGAACAAGGGGAAGGTTCATGGGCTGGAGGACAGATGATGGAGCCTTCAAACCATAAGCCTGAAGATCCTACAGAGGCTGGAATGTAAATTGAGGATTACTCTTGCATTTAATCACATTACACAAATAAAGATTCAATACTTGACCAATAATGACCTTGGGTTACTTGGAAAGATCCTGAAGAACCAAGTTGTCACAATCTTTTACCTCTTCCCTAGTGAAGGTGTTAGGAAGGAATGAACCAATGATTCATTCACAGATAATAATGTGTGTTTGGGTGAATAGTCACCGTTTCAGTGGTCATCTATAAGGGAGAAGGTCAACAGTCTAAAACCTGTTCTGGAACAGTGCTTCTCAAGTGTGGAAACTGATTCATCATTAACACACACACACACAAAATCAACAGAGGTTCCACCAGAACCAATACAACACACATCTAATCATACAGAGTCCATTTTAGAGTTAAAATTAGAGCTGACCTTAATTTTAGTCAGAGTTAGTGAGGATTTTAATACAAACAGCTAGATGAAAAAGGGTGCAGCGCAGAACCCAAATTGCAATCTTGCGAAATCAAAATGTCTAAGAGAGAAAACACAAACAAGTACAGGCAAAACAATCTCAACTTCGTGGCAGATAAATGATACCCTTTAAAAGGCTGGACAAGGGACAAACCGTAAGCACTGGAAACAAACACACAGCAGGGACAGATATGATGGGAAAGTGAAAAAGGTCTTTCATTAAAACTGCACCTAGGGGCCTTTAGAATGGCTCTGTACCAATCTACTTTTAAAACGTTTCATTCCACCTCTACTATTATTCCACTACCATCCCTCTAAATAATACTAAACAGTAACTTTACTTTATAAGGTGCCTATTGGAAGTGAAAAGGTTTCTTTAGAGCTAAACCACAGAAGAACAACTTGTCAATTGACAGTTCTCTGAAGAAGCCTAGTTTTAATGAGACGTGTGAGTGTGAAGACCAATTTTAAAGTTTAAAGAACCTCTATATAACATAATGTTTGGGGTGGCCAGCATCCTATTGGTAGGAGAAGTGAGCCTGCAACCAGAAGGACATGGGTTCAAATCCCAGGACTGACTGGGTGTACCTGCTTTTGCCTTTGGGCAAGGCACTCAACAACCCATTTTCTCTTGGGTGGGGCTGGTCTGCAGGTGACCCCCGACTGGGAAAATGATTCCCTTGTTGTACTGTGCAATTTTTCATATTTTTTAAATGAATACATGCCTACTTAGTGATAGCATTCTACTGTATTTGAATGTGTAATTAACATTGTTTTAATTAAAAAAATGTGTAATTCATTTTCATTACAGTTACAAATAACATTCATTAATATCATAAAATTAGACTTGTAATCTATTTCTAATTTTAATGCATCAAGTACCTTTAGACTAGTTATCAGTCTAGATAGCATGATGTCTTCAGATCCATTGAGTTTCTGCCAGTGTAGAACCGCCAGGCCTTAACCTGTCCACTGATGCCCTGGCAGTGGGTGGCAGGGTCCAGTGCATGCCCGCTCTTGCCCGTGGCTGGCATGGGTCTGGGAGATGTGCAGCAGATGAAAGAACACTGGTGTAGCTGTGAATGCTATCAACCCTGCCATCTGCAGACAGAGCACGGCACGTTGGGGCTGTGGAGGAGACAGCGGCTCAATGCTATCGCCGCGGCCATCGGCCAATCGCAGCCAGCAGAAGAGGCAGCTCTGCACGCGCTCACTGGAGGCTAATTGAGCGTGACGGAGGGGACGGGACATATTGAGTCGCACAGGTGAGCTAATACATGCCAGCCGCCCACACATGGTTATGTAAAAACAACAAACAGACACGCTCACACACATGAATTTTATTGTAAACGTTCAATGCAGTCACAAAAGTGCACTAATACACATACTCACAAACAGGATACAGTAAATACTGTATTGGGTTAGCTGTTTTTAGTCTAAGGGTCTGCATGTGTTTTCTATTTAATACATAAGTTATGTATCTGTTTCATAGCAGTTACTGAATAATTCCTAGCAGTTACTGAATAACAACTCTCAAGATTAATGACTGAATAATAAGCCCCGATAAGGTTCAAGGGGTTAGTCCAAAATTTGCTCCAAACCTCCAAAGGCCTTTGTCAGTACAAATGGGAAACCACTAACTTTGTTACAATATCAACAGATTGGCTACACTCTGGCAAGTGTTCCTTCTTCTGGTTTCCTTAAGAACCCTTCAATGGAGCTGTTTCACTTGAGAAACCATCCATTGAAGGATCCTTTTGGGGACCCAAGTGTGGTTCTGCTTATTTTTAACAGTTTACTAAGAACTGAGGCCCAAATTTTCTTGCTCACATCCCTTCACAGCTTGTCTGTCTGTCTTTACCTTGTCTCTTTGTCTCTGACCTGACTCACCCTTCCTTGTTCCCTTGAATAGAGAAAGTTAATATTGATGGTGCTGGCTGTCCTAATGACTGACACTCAGCCATTAACCACTACTGGGTCAGAGAGCAGCATTTAAAGCACACAACGGCTTGGCAGCTGATCACCACTGGTCACACATTAATCTCTGTTGGAAAGACTGGGTGGTGGGGGTGGAAGAAGAAGATGGACAGATACTGTATGTGTTAAGAAGACTAGGTGAGATTGTGCTACTTACTTATTCCACTCTTTACTGACAGTCTAGTCTCTGTGCACACAGGTACACGAACATGAAAAATTTAGTAGCCACTAAATGAGATATACTTGTGTATTTACTGAGAGATGTTCCACTTTGTTTCCCGTAGGTCTGTTTTTGTCATAACCCCATTTTTATAGTCACCTGCACTTTCACATAAGGTAAAAAAACAATGGTTTATGATTGGTTGTTTTGAATGTCAGGCAAATGGCCCTTACCTGTCAAAGTTGAGCGATGAAACAGCAGATCTGGTAAGAGAAAAAGCCTGGCTACTGAGCTTGACATAGTTAGTGATATGGCTACCCACAACAAAAGCAGCAAGAGCTTTGCCCGTGTGTATAACCATCTCTACATGAAGGTTGTTTTCAGCTTGGTTTGTTTGCCAGCTCTAATTTACACAATTCAAACCCAAAAGAGGTGACATTCACGCCCAGTTTGTGTAAAAGGCCTTGCTTCTGAACAGGGTGAGTGTCGTTGAGTTGACCAGAAGAGCTGGGACTATTCCTGGCCTTTTCCTTTTTACGAGCACTCTGTCTCTTGCCCTGTGCAGCACAAACCTTTAATACCATGAAGAGGCACAATGAGCTCCAAGGCCATCATTATTCTCTATTTTTGCACGGTCGCTAGTGACCAACAATCACTGCGGCCCACAGTTTGTAAAAGGCACCATTGGCCACGACTGTCCGCAGTACGTGGCTTTCGCAGGCGATGTTCGAGAGGGCTATACATAGACGGACGACCCGAAAGCCCCCAAAACCTCCATTCCACAGCGGCTTGGTTAGCTGGGTTAGGGTGGCTGGAGCTGCGGAGGGTTTCTGGGGCTGCTCTGCACCGTCAGCTGTTAACCAATGCAGAATGATCGTCTTGGCAGAAGAGGCTTATTATGTGACAGCTTGCTGATGAATATTGAATACCGCGTGTACAGCCGCATTAGAGGGTAACAGCGTGGGTGTGCAGAGGGCGTGAGTGTGTGTGTTCTTGTGTGTGCGTGTGTGATGAGGGTTTGAATGGTATGTTGTGGAAGCACGAACGCAGTGTAAAGGCAACTCCCTGGGTAGGCCACAAAGGCCTGTTGTATGACACGCAAGAATGTGCTTCACAGTGCCCGGGACATGAGACTCTAGACAGCTAGTTTAATTGTCAGTATTTTTTAGTGATTTATTTACATACATGACTCTTTTTCTGCATGGTGAATCTTTAAAAGCCTTTGTTTACTTTGGCTGCAATTGAACGCTTTTAGTTTAATATCAGCCTGAGAGAGACAGGATCTCATGAGTGAGAGAGTGACAGCGACCTGTGAGTTTTTAATAAGATAAACAGTGCGGAGCCAATAAGTGATGGCACCGCAGTCCTTACGGTCACGTCCGGCAGGGCGATTAATGTCAAAGCAGAGCCACTGTCACGTCTGAGAAGGTCAATCATTCATGGAATCTGTGTCGCTGCATGTTTGAGGGGGAATTAGGAGTGATTGATATTTGCTTAGAATAATGGAGCAACTCACACAACCATGTGTCGCCTCAATGTGCTGGGAGAGACATGAGTGGCTTTAACCCTTTCATGTCTAGAGTTATTACTGTACTTGTTTTGCTATACTTTCAAAATGTAATTACATGGTAACTCAATTAAGGTTATTAAATTTATTTAACATTTAAATTATTACATTTAAATTTGTATCTGATATACATTCTGTACCATCTCTACTAGTGTGACTGTTTTTGTTTGTACTGATGCTGACAAATGACAAAAACTTGGCAAACATTGTAAAGGATGATTTTCTTTCTACAAAGCAGGCCTGTATGCATTAAAGCTGGCAGTTTCCTTTAACTAACAAAATGTTTAGAAGCAAAGTGATTTCTTTTTGGCCAAAATGATGCAGAGGTTTGAGCTTGTGAAAACTAAAGTCAGCTGCTAAACAGAACTCCTAATCACCACATTGTTCGTTCTGACACATCCTCCTGAATGCGATTGGTCCACATGTCACAGGGCTGCCTGAGAGTGGGCTTTTAGCAGTGCTAAGTGTCAGAAAGATGTTTACCAAGTTCTTTTTAAGCTTATGACAGTGTGTATGATGGCATTTAGATTTTGTGTTGTTCTTTCTGTGACTTTTTCCACACATAAATAGTAATAAAAATGTAAAAATAATAATCGTCTTGCTCTGTGTGAATATGCTTGTGTATGTGAATACTAGATGTAGGCTCTACCTTCTGAAAAGTAGGGATTAACATTTTCTGAGAATAATGTAGCAACTCAAACAATGTGAGTATCTAGGAAGCATCTAGGAGCAACAACACCTCAGTCAAGAAGTGTCATTTGTCCCACACAAACTCACATAGTGGGACAAGGGGCATGATAAAATATCTCATATTTATTTGCTAATATAACCAACTACAGAGCAACTGGAACTAGACATGCTGATTTAGTTAGCAATGTTACGAGTGGGAGTCATGACACAAGTGTGGTGTGGTTTGTTTTTTACAAACATAATCTGTATGTGCTGAACATCTCAAGAAGTCTGCATACATCTGCATACCTGAACATCTCAAGAAGTCAAAGTTGCTTTGGGTAACGTAACGTCTTGTACAAAGATAAACACAGTGGGCAGTTCAGTCTATGGCCAAAACTCAGCTGTTCTGAATGTGATATACCCCTTCCAAAACTCAAGAGGACTTTGGAATTCTGGTAGTTATGGACATCATGAGCGCTGATAATGTAACGGAAACTTGAGAAAATGGCAAATAGCAACTGTTGCTGAGTAATGATTGGATGTCTGAGAAAAATAAGGCAGAGTTCCGTAGCAGGTCTTAATTTTGTTTGGCTATAATACAGTGACAGTGCTTACAGAAAATATTTTCATTATCCTATAAAATGTGGCATGATAAATATTCACTTGGGGAGGTCTGTGTGTGCATTATCAGATCCACACTGTTTCTACATTAAATCTCACGAATGACGATGAATAAAAAACTTCTGAAACTACCGAGGTCTAGACCTTGATGTCCTCACAGTTAGTTACAGCCATGCTGTTTGGCATTTCAGTGCAATTTAGTCAGACTGTCTTGTGATTTACCATCATGTTACCCAAAATAATTACTTACTTTGGCACTTGTACCTCACACTTACCTGGCTAATTCATAAAATTGAGGGGACTGTAAAATAAAACATCACCCCATTATTATTGGCTTTGAAAATCGATACCATGCAAAACTCTAAACCCACATCAATGCAGTAGATAAAACTGTAGCATAAGACATCACTAACATAACAGCAATTCGTTCTTATTCTGCTGCATTGGACTGCTTCTTCAAAACAACTACCAACCACAGGCCTCTGAGTGACCTTGTGTCTCTGTATGTGAATATGCTTGTTTTTTCATTAATGGATGTGGCCTATGTCTCTAGAAATGACTAGAACTACAATGTTCTGACCCATATGAATTTTGCAGCTTTGTCCTCCTAATGGTCTGTGGCTGTCAGAAGGCATCAGTGGAAGACATCAGGGCAGTGGGACACCCCGGGACCCCCTCGGGCTCCCCTGCTCAACACACCTGTCACCATGCCCCCGCTGGCTGAAAAGGAGGGGGGATGCGGGTGTTAGAAGTACTGATGGCATCTAAGTGGTGTCCAGTGTGAATTCCTCTGTGATCTACAACTATGGCCTGTATGGACTGAAAACCTTGTCTTTGGAATGACAACTTGGAAGAACTTCTTTTGGCTCCTTAAAGAACCATTTAATGGTTCTTTAAAGGAACAGTTTTGTAAATAAGATAAGTTCCACATAATATGAAAGTTCTATCCAGTGTAAGAAATAGCCACTGGTATTTGAGGGGGTCCCATGTTTTCTAATTTGGTAATACAGTCTTCCACACATTAAATGAAATCTTACACATCTCTTCTTTTGTCTTTGGTTTGGGAAATGAGGAACAATTCACTCTTTCCACCAAACGCTTGAGAAATTTGGCAAGTTATCAGATTTACAAACATGCTGCAGCATGTTGTAAAGTTTTTCAGAGGTATCCCAGGTGTAGTTGCAGTTCCTAGGCTATGAAGGACCAACTTGGTGAACCAGTTTACTACAGGTTAATCAGGTGGTCCTGGACTCCCCTGAACCCCATGTATTTTGCACCCTGGTTCTATCCCAATTAATGAACCATATATCCAAGCCAAGAACATATCAAAAATGAATTTACACAATGAGTTGAACAGATTTCCAAATGCCAAAAAGAGATTTACAGTCAAAAAATGTTTTTTTTTTTAATGTCACTACATTATGCTATATTAATCTACTGTGATTGGAAGTGTTGCACATGGATAAGCATCAATAATCATACCAATACACAAAATCAAAAATGTATCTTCTCTTTGCTGGAGCAAACACCTGCAGTTTTCTTTCAAATCACAAAACTTCATGGAGACAATCTCACGAGAAATTCCACCACATCCAGCTAAAAAATGAAAACAGAGCGATGTTGAATAACGCTCTTCTTCAGCTCAAAAAATGGTGTGCGAGTGTCTGATGTTCGAGCTGGTGTGTTTGTTCATGTTTTTGATGGATGAAATCATTACATTTCCCCTCATGCATGTTTCATGTTCCTGAGGCGATTAGTTATTCCGGGATTTAGAAAAATGCAGTGAGTAATATATTTTTAATCGCAGCAGCTGTTTGGCCTCTTATATTGAATATTGTGCTCCACACTTGATACTGATTAAATCAGACAAATCAAACACAGTGCACCAAGTTGCTATTTTTACTGTAAATAATTTGTTGACCGCATACCTGGCCAGTATAAAAAAAAAGAGACTTCAGGTTCATGCGCTCGTCTAAGCATGGCAACATGGCAATAGATTAATTTCAGTGAAGGATAATTATAAAATCAAATCACAGTTATGCTTCCGCTAGTCTGCTGATTCGAGACGTGTCCTCTCACTTTGGGAAATGTGGAGTAAAAGTCTTCTCGTGTACGCCAAAAACTATTTCTACTTTTGCCGTCACGCTAATTGAGGGCACCCATCAGACAGAGATGGTTTTGATGTTCATGCTTGGTTGGGGTAATTGAATGTTTGTTCATGAGTGCTGATTGGGTGTGTGCTCATGTGAGTGTTGTTGTTTGGTGCATTAACACTGGCGTACGACACTCTGATACAGGCCAGTGACAGATGCCCTCCTTTAGCCTAGAGTCCCCTGGGAAGCCATCGCCACAGCTCACGTTTCCCTCCGTTTCAGTTTCTCACTCGTACGAAGATCCCGGCCTTAATTGAATGTACTAACTAAGGCACTTATAGCAGATCAGATTAAGTAGTGTTGCTCATTTATTGCTTTACTTTATTTTTATGCATGTAGAAAGCATGAAAGTCAGCAGCCTTAGCTAGATTATTTTACAGTTGACTGAAAATGTGGGTACAGGTGAGGTAGTTAGGCTTTGTGTTCTTTTTCCATACGGTATAAGGTCAGCCATCTGTATGATCAAAATGAATTTGAACTCATTTAAAATGATGCCATGAATCAAAGTCATTCAGTGAAATATAGTGAAATATAGGATTTTCTGATCATGTTAGATGAGACAGAGATAGGAGGAGAAGGAAAAGAGGGAAAAGCAGAGAGAAAAGGCAGATTAGGCAGGCAGGGAGGGCGGGAAAGCACACGCTGGAGAGAGTGCTCTGGGTATTAGCGTGTTTATCAGTGTGTGTATTAATGTGTGGGAGAGAGATGAAGAGGGGGGTGTAATGAGACAGCGTGCCAACGGGAGACCACAGGTGTGTGTTTGCGCTCCACCCCACTGAATTCTGGGTAATAGCTGGCATTGGTGCACCTGCGTCCCTTGCCGCCCCCTTGCTCTCACCTCTAATGGCCCCTAATCGTGCTGCCATCAGGCCCTAATACCCCAGCAGCAGTGCCCTGGCAGCTGCCCCTGCTCCAACGCCAGAAAGCTGTCAATCTCCCTTCCTGCTCTCTGTCCATCACATACACACCAAATGCATCACAGGCATGGCCATTCACTACATGTAGAAGTGCTAAACTATGCTGAGAATGGAGAATAAATTACGGTAAATTTATCATTACCTAAATTAAATGATTAGTTTTTTAAAAACTTGTAAGTAGACATGAGTGTCTTCTGAAGCATTATTAAAGCCAGGGGTGGAAATGGGAAGTAATGCACCGGAATCCTGTTCTGAGAGTGAAAGTTGAGTTGGAGCAGTGTTCCGGCTGAGATCTTGAAAACCAAGGTAGATATTTTTATAGGGAAACCACATATAGTTGTTTTGCTCTGCTTTAAAGTATGTGCATGTCTGTTGAATGCACCTCAAGTTTAGCTACAGCCCATTTAGCCAATAGAAAATCACGGTGCAGCAGCCAGAATCCATGGTAATGCCTGTCAGTATGTTTGGAACATGAAGACTTAAAAAATTCCACACTAATAATAAAAGTGGTTTCATTTTTCTTCATACTTTGTTCTTCAATGTTCTTCAAACTTTGGTGACATTTATTTAGACATGTAGTCTACTCAAAGTAATGAACATTATGTAAATATTTGTGTGTTCATGTCTCGAATATAAGGTAGTGTAATGGCCCAGCTAGCTAGCATGCTACTGTCAGCCATTCAGTGCTAGTTAGATATCTAAATCTAAAAAACAACTGGACGCTGAACGTTTTGACAGTCTGGATCACATAACAAAAAAAGTGGTTTTGTATTTCTGATGCAGTAGGGGTTGTTCTGAGAAGAATTTGACGATTTGCTTTGTCGTCTCTGCCTTGTTGGAAAACTTGTTTGGATTCCTGGGTGTTATGTCACTATTTAAGAGTATGTTTAATTAAAGTACCATTAACTTTTAGGAGGTGTTTTGGTGTAAAACCCTGTCTACTCATTCTCTTGATTTCTTCTAACTATTGTCTATAGTTTTTGTGAAATTTTTAAAATGAACTGACAGAGAAAGAATGATGTTGGTCTTTTCCATTGAGAGATTGAATTTTTTTTTTTGGTTTTGTTCTATTTGATTTGAGTTGGGTGAAACTAAATTTGGCACAGGTGATGTCAGATCTGCCAGTGTATCCATCAAAGTTACCAATATAAGCTCACTGGACAAAAAATTTGTCACCTGTGACTGAAACGTACCTAATAGTATGCAATACCTGCACAAGCACGAGTAACAGCTGTGATTCAATTTGGCATGGACTGGACAAGTTTCTGGATGAAGGCAACATCAATGTTCAGCCACTCTTGCATCAAAGAATCGCACAGCTTGGCCAGATTTTGTGGATGCCTTGCCTGGCTTCTTACTTGTTGTTACAGGCAGTCCCACAGATTTTCAAGAGGATTTAAATCTGGGGATTCAGATGTGTGAATATTCCTGAATGTTTATAATGCCAATCAGTCACATTTGCAACCCTGTGAACGCGAGAACTGTCATCTTGGAGTACAGGGATAGGAATGTTATGTTCCTCAGTAAGATAATGAGCAAAAGGCAAAACCTGGTTGTCCAGCAGCTAAATGTAGGCACAAATTTACTGTCACACCATCGACACATTTCCACGTAATTAAAACACCCCCAGAACATCACAGAGCCTCCTCTAGCTTTAAACCACACCTTGCACAAAGCGCTTTTTATTCACAAGCCGCGAAACATGCCGCTGGTCACTGTCCGTCAGTTTCATCCTTCCGCCACAATTCTGATGAGAGTTTCCTGTAGACTGGGATTTTTGCCACTGTTGGTAGACCTGTATGATTGTACACTTCAATACACCTGCAAATTCAGCTACCTCCTGCACTCTATGGCCTTTGGCATGCCCAAATGCAATCAATCCTCTTTGTCAATCATTAACATCTGCTATGCGGCCCATTTTCCACACATCGAACGCGACATTCACTGCACTGTACCACCTTTTCTCAATCTATGAATCCTGTCGCACACCTAGCAGGTATTTATAGCCCGATCATCCTTGTGCAACAGCATCTGCAGGAGCCTGAAGTTACTAAAACCTTATACATGCAAAGTAACTCAACAAATTTTTTGTCCAGGGAGCCTATATACATCACCTTTTAACAACACCCTGTAAGCGTTTGGGAACTGAAGAGATGAATTTCTGCAGTTTTGAAAGTGAAATGTTTTCTCATTCTTGCTTGATATAGGATTTCAGTTGCTCAACAGTTTGGGGTCTCCTTTGTCGTGTTTTTCATTTCATTATGTGGCAAATGTTGTCAGTGGGTGACAGATCTGGACTGCAGGGAGGCCAGTTTAGCACCCAGACTCTTTTACTATGGAGCCATGCTGTTGAATTCATGCAGAATGTGGTTTGGCATTGTCTTGCTTAAATAAGCAAGGCCTTCCCTGAAAAAGATGTTGTCTGGACGGCAGCCAAAACCTTTATAGATCATTCATATATGAGCATTAATGGTGCCTTCACGCATGCCATGTGCACTAACTCACCCCATATCATAATGAATACAGTGCACCAAAAACAAGCTGGATGGTCTTTAGCCTGGAGGACACAGTGTCCATTATTTCCAAATAGAATTTTACATTTTGATTTGTCAGAGCACAGGACACTTTCCCACTTCACCTCAGTCCATCTTAAATAAGCTCCGGCCCAGAGAGGGCGGCGGCATTTCTGGATCCTGTTTATACATGGTTTCTTCTTTGCATGATAGAGTTTTAACTTGCATTTGAGGATGCATTAATGAACTGTGTTCACAGACAGTGGTTTTTGGAAGTGTTCCTGAGCCCAATTCTACTGCAGAATCGTATCTATTTCTAATGCAGTGCCATCTGAGGGCCTGACCATCACAGCCAGCCAATATTGGTTTTCAGCCTTGTCTCTTGCATGCAGAGATTTCTCTGGATTCTCTGAATCTTTTAATGATATTATATACCGTAGATGGTGCGATCCCCAAATTTTTTGCTATTTTGCGTTGAGGAATGTTATTCTTGAATTGTTGCACTATTTGATTGTGCAGTCTTTCACAGAGTGGTGAACCCCTCCTCATCTTTAACTCTGAAAGTCTCAGCCTCTCTGAGATGCTCTTTTTATACCCAAACATGTTACTGACCTGTTGCCAATTAACCTAATTTGTTATGAGTTGTTCCACCAGCTGTTGTTTGTTAGCAGTACACAACTTTACCAGTCTTTGCTGCCCCATCACAACTTTTTTTGAAATGTGTTACTGGCATCGAATTCAAAATAGGCACATATTTTTCAAAAAATAATAACATTTCTCAATTTCAAGATTTGATGTTTTGTCTTTGTACTATTCTCAACTTTTTTTGGAAAAGGGGTTGTGCATTTCCAGTGTACTGAGATCATGGATCTCACCAGTTATCACTTATATTACAGTAAGAATAATCCAGCTCTAATAAGACTCCAAATGTTCTAACAATCAATGATCAAAGCACTAGGAAAGGAGGATGTGACTGGCAAACAGAGCCACACTATTTTTTAGCTGAAGAAAAGACACACACAGATATAAACAGATCAGAAAACAGAAATCAAAAAACAGCTCTAGCCACACAGCTCTCTGTTACGAATAGTGCGACATCTAAACCCTTCCCTCAGCAACAATAATGCCTTTTATTGTGTCCTTTTAAAGCCCTCAGCCACATGGGCCCCTTGAGCTTCCTTACACGCACTTTTCTGTGGTCTGAAAATTATAAACAGACAACACAGTGTCACAGTCAAATATTCATTCTCTCTAAAGGACCAGGAAAGACCAGGAAGTCCTTAGAGGTATAACATGGATGTTATTAGAGCTAAATTACAAGAGAGATGAACATTGTTTTGCTACTCGCTGTATGAACATCAATGTAATAAATCTACCATAAAAAAACTGTTTGGAACAAATCGAGAACTTATTGTAGAGGATCAGAGTATGGATGTTTGCAGAGACAATAGAAATTCAAACTGTCAGTGGAAACCTATCCCAGTCATTATGGATTTATCTGATTAAAGCGTTGTAGGTCAGAGGAAGTGTCGAATCCAATTGCTGCTGCTTTGTGAATGACATCCACATGCTATGACAAAGGATGAGCACGAACCACTTCCTATCGAGGGAGAGAGTGCCACACAGATGGTTTTGAGGATGTGACACCCTGCCTATTTCTGCAGTGTGGAGATGGGGGAGGTTTGAGAATGAAAGAGAAAGGGAGGGAGCTGAGACTTCAAAAGGGTCTCCATTCCCCACATCGTGAAACAGTGCTGAGTGGAGAATTAATTGTTAGTTCATGTAATGATATTCTAAGAAGTCTACCGTGTCTTTTGAACTGAGTTAGCTTTACCAGAGAAGGTTCAGTAATGTAATTTGTATGGGATTTGACTGATACTTTATCTGCGTGATGATGCATGCAGACAGTCCTCATCAGCTTATAGCCAGAGAATTCTCACATCGCCAAATTGTAACTAGCAGGCATTTTGCAGTTTGGCGAATTTCTAAGGTGAAAAGAAAATATTAATAATAATGAATCTAGAAGTAAAAGTCATCATCTAAGTAATTATCTGGTTGCATGGTTGGTCATGCTTAGTTGGTTGCGTCTTGGCAGCTATACATCCTTTCAGACTCATAGTGATGAGTTGTCTTCTCACAGTGGAAAGATGGACAGAAACGGGTGTAGATTTCTTCAGATCTAAAGCAATAGGAGGAACTTGATTTTTGATCTTCTTTAAGCTTTAAGAACTGTTTATCTGATGGTGACAGTCTAGGTGGTCTACCAGGTCTTGCATAGTTGTTAGGAGTCCCATTTTCTCTAGACCTTTTAATCAAATTTTGAGCTCCAGTTTTGGAATCTCCTGTTTTTTCACTTATTTTCCTTTGACCTTCCTCTTCATAGCGCAAGTGAAGGACAAAGTCTGAGTTCAGATTTCTCCTCGATGCTCCCAACCATCACTAGCACAGTTGATTAAATGTGATTAAGTATTTATTAGCCAAAGTAGGTACTGGATGGTAAGTACAGATGGTACACAGCTACCATGAGGAGAGGCTTGGAAACAGTTAAACAAACACATTGACAGACCTAAAATCATGATCATTCTTGTATTGTTTGTATGTATTTATTATTATGTTTGTCTGAGCAATTTTATGCTCACCGACCAGCTCTTTTACAGCTCTTTAAATATAATTTTTTCAGATGCCTAAACTTTTGCACAGTACTGTATATGTACACAGGATATATGCTTTGGATGCTTGATGTTAGAATTATTTACAAATGTTATGATACAAAAAAGTGCCATTGATATATTTCCCATTGGTTTGCCTGCTTGGCCTGCTGGATTCATGTGGTATCAGAAAATGTACCAGCTGGTCATAGAAAAAGAAAGGGAGAGAGAGAGAGAGAGAGAGAGAGAGAGAGAGAGAGAGAGAGAGACTCGCGCTAGGTCACCCGAGCCGTCAGCCGAGATCAGAAACTCATCAGCTAGAAAACAAACTGGGCTGCACTCCTCTCTGGGTGGTCCGAGCCCTGCCGCAATGGCAGAACGAAGCCTGACTCACATCCAGCAGCTAACGGATGCAGTAGAAGACCCTGCCAGCGCTACGGTTTCATATCAAAACCCCTCTAGCTCTCCCAACACCCTGACCGCCGTCGAAAAATCCTCCACTTAATGACATCCAGCCACAAACCTGGAGGGAAGAAAGGGTTAAAGCAAGCCAATTGAGCGAATAATAAGTTCAATTAGGAGATTGCGGGACTGGCGCTGAATGAAAACCAGAGGACACCACTGCAAGCTGCTTTTGGAGAAGAGGGAGGCCTGGCAGGAGGCCAGAGACAGGACTCCGAATGAGGGGAGGCTTCATGGAGACGGCCGGGTGACCGTGGAGGAACAGGAAAGACAGAGAAAGAGAGAGAGAGGCAGTCGGATAGATGTCTTGAGCCTCACCAACCAAATCAATGAATTTTGCAAACGCAAAACTAATAGAGAGGACCTATGCAGATTGGCATAATCCTACTAAACGTATTTCTGCAGCTCACATCATACTACTTAATGTGCATTATGTGCTGTGGAGAGTTGAGGTAGTCAGTGAAATAATCAAAAGACGTTCTGGCGTTTGCAGATGAGGACGCACCCAGGAGAGGGAAATACAGAGGTGCAATAACTGCTGTGAAGGATCAAACCAAATTACACAAATAAACAGAATAAAGCTCTGAAATGATCAATGACTGAGTAAGCAGAATAGTATTCTGCTGTCATGCTAATATAAGGCCCGTATGACCTCTTGTTTTTTTTAGGTCAGTGTGGGAACTTTATATGCTGCTCATTTGAGTTTCTTTTCATAGACGTGGTTTAACTAGGTCCAAAGACACGTGAAAAGGGAGTCACTGACCAAAAAAGCTGTTTTTTATTGGGTCGCCCATGATGATCAGTCGCCCAAACGCTTTTGACTGTTTATTTAAAGGTCTTCTTCAATGGATGAAAAGGGAACGATGACACTGTCACTGATCATTTCCAGTAACATCAATCCAAAGACGCCCCGTGGGCCATTTTTTCCTATTATGGTTTGTTTTGATTGCTTTTTATGTACAAATGAAAGAGTGTTTGGTTCTTGTGGCCGCACCACTCGCTTTCCCCAAGTCCTGGTCCCTTTGCAAAAGACAACATTGCATTGTTCTGCAGACGACCGCTGTGCTGTTTGAACTTTCAGAATAGTCTTAGTGGAATGCCAGCCGTTAAGGTTTGTTTAAACTGTATCCGACTGAATCTGCGCTTCCAATCTAACAGGAAACTTTTACCATAACAAGGGCATGAGGTGAAACAGGTAGAGGCACACTGCTGTTCCGTTTCTTTCCATTGATGCACTTTATTTAAATGACAGCAATTTAAGAAAACAAAAACAAAAA
>JAILXH010247399.1:25865-42710 GCA_023558415.1 Piaractus mesopotamicus
AGATTCCAGGGCACTTTCTAAGTCCTTCAGTCCTGGAGGGATCAGCTGTGTAAAGCTCTTGTTTTCCTGGAGGAGGTTGTCAGCACAGACTAAACAACTTCTGGCACCTTTCGCACACTTGCTGACCTGAATATCTGTAATCATTTAGTCTGTCGACGAGGCACAGTTTAAGAAGCGGAGGTGAAACTGTAGCCTTCAATGTAGAAAAACCCCTTTTGCTACTCCAAGAGGAAATGATCTTTTTTCCATGTCTTTCTTTGAATGAGTTTTCTTACCTCTGTTAAAAGCCTTGTCAGGAGATCATCATTAACCGGATTCTCACATTTAATTTTTAGAATGGTAGATATAGACTTTAAATGCTGAGGCAGACTCTTTCCATGCGAAAGGGCTACTTATGTTGGGAGGTTACAAGTGCCACTTGCGTGTTCAGCTCAGTACCTCTACCTGCTGTTCTTTCCTGCTCTCAGAGTTTCTGCCGTTGCCACCACAAATGTGTCTGCTGCACCAGAAATCAGATTCCTTCCTCTTGAAGCCGGTTCACCTGAGGTTGTAAGACCCTGTTCACTGTTTGTCCTGCTTAACCCTCATGTAACAGGAGGATGTGTACATTTCGAAGAAGAATGTAAGTGGGCCACGCAGGTTTTCTAAAAAAGATGTATTCTCTTGTTTCTTTGAGATCTTGAAATGGACTGCAAATTACATGTTGACATGGAGGCGACTCATGGACTCAAGCTTGCATCAGGTTGTGCGTACGGCACGCCATAAAAATTTGATTTGAGCAATCAGTTGCAAGGAAAACATCGGCTTTTATCTCTTAGGAGCTCGTAAAAGGCTAAAGGAGGGGACGCTTGTCACCTCTCAGCTCTTTCTGAATGCCACACCTGCCTTTTCCGACTAGAAGATAGCTGTGCTGAGACTTTTGGGGCGGTGGGCAAAAAGAGGAGCAAATCTTCATCCCTCATTCATCCGCACACCGTTTCCTGTCTGCTCTTTGAGCTGGCGAGCAAGGATGCAAGCGCCGGGCGGCAGTCGCCGGTGAAGATGTACGCGGCGTCAGGAATGACGGAGTGCAAGGCGGAGGTGACACCGTCCACGAGCAATGGCCACAGAGTCTTCAGCTACACACTGGAGAGCCACACGGCCGCCGCCTTTGCCATCATGAATGAGCTGCGGCTCGAGCGGCAGCTGTGCGACGTGACGCTGCGTGTCAAATACAACGACCTGGAGGCCGTAGACTTTGTGGCACACAAGGTGGTGTTGGCGTCCTCCTCGCCCGTTTTCAGGGCTATGTTCACCAACGGGTTGAAGGAGTGCGGCATGGAAGTGGTGCCCATCGAGGGGATCCACCCTCGGGTAAGTGAGCCGGCGCTTGTCGGGCAGGGGGTTACTTCGTTGACCTGTTTCTTACAGAAAAAAATAGCAAGCTGTGAGAAACTTTGTAAGGTTTGTGCAGTGACTCTAACATTCTGAACACTAAGAACAACCCCCCCCCCCGGGGTCATGGTCACTTCCAGGCACAAGAGTCTGACGTGGGTTGCACTTCACCCTATTCAGCGACCCTTTTGGCTGAGAGCCACATTCTGCAGAGTGAAAGCGATCACAGTTTCACCGGTTTGCAACGTGTCCCCTGAGCTTGGTACCAGGTCCAAGAGGACAGACTGCATGAGCTAAGCAGAGTACTTGCCTTCAGGGTGGTCTTCCTCATTTTTAGGTGGTCTCGTAACTCCAAAAGCTCTTAAATCCTTCTCTCCACTGTCTTTAGCTTGGCTTTCCTCAATTAAAAAATGGGGCACATAAAGTAACTCAACAAAGTAAAAAAAACAGCAAACTAAAGCCATGATGGTGGCAAACAAAATAATTAATTACACCTTTAGCATATTTGTAGTAGTTGTATTTGTTGTTGGCTTCTACAGCAACATATGGCATACAAGCAGGTGGGCTTCAGCCTGCACAACTAAATCTGCAGTAACAAATAAACATATATATATAGCCCTTGACAGACAGCATCTCATTTTGAGTCGAAACTTGAATGGGGACCAAATCTGACCTCACCCACATCAAATGTTAAGTCTGAGACCGACGCAAGTACAGCAAACTTCTGTACTAAACTGACCCGAACTAGCCCATCATCAACCAAAGTGCTAATGTGACAGGACAGCGCTGGTTACCATTTAGTGACCATAATAGCTGTTGCGAGTGCAGTTAAGTAAAATAAAAAATTATGGATCTCGTGGACCTTGGTGCTGAGTGAGTGCTTCTAGCATGCCAGCTTAAAGACAATTTAGAGTATCACTATAGTGAAAATAGAAATAACAAAGTAAGCAGAACATCGAAAGCAGGGGAAAATTAAGGTTAAATCTGTTTAAAAAGGGAGGAGGGCTGTGAGAACCTGAACGTGAAATTTGAACCAAACCCGAGCCCAACTTATATTTGGAAAATGATGTCCAAACCCAACTAAATCGACGTTAGCAGTCAGGTTCAGGCAAATATTTGAAGGCCTAATTTGTGGTGTAAACTCTGTAAATTTTACTTGGGGCTAAACCATCTCTGTAAAGCTGGTTTATTCGGTTGTATTGATCTGCAGACACTGAGGATAATGAAAAGCTTTTGAACAAGCTATTCCTACAAGCCCTTTGAGCAGAGAGGATGCTCTATATTGAGCTGAAACTCCACAGTCCTCCACCACTCTCACACCCAGTCATTATCAGGATCTACTGAATCCACTCATCAGTTTTACACACTCAGGTATTCATACACACCTACAGTGGTGGGTTTATCACGCTGGCCTTTGATTTAGCCAGTGCAGTTTACCAGCTGTGTTTGCTCTGAAGATTAGATTTGGTCAGGACTGCTTAGGGGGCGAGACAGAGAGATTCATGTGTTAAGCCGTTAACTCTGTACTCTGACTAATGATTACAAGGAGGTGTCGATAAGGACACATTCATTTATTTCCTTATGATCCTGGCATTTTTCATTTGCCTTGTCACGCTGGGTGTTTCCCGACCTGGAACGAAAGTGCAAAATCTTTTATTGCCACATAAAACCAAAAGATGTATTGCAAGGCAGCAATATGATTTAATCTCACAATGTCAACAATTAGTCTCTCTGGACGCAATACCCAATGAACAACTGAGTCATGCCTGCTCATGGCTTTTTGGTCTGCTTGCCAAGTGTCTCGTCTGATTGCTCTGTGCTGTCCAACAGGTCATGGGCCGCCTGATAGAGTTTGCGTACACGGCGAGTATCTCCGTCGGGGAGAAGTGTGTGATCCATGTTATGAATGGTGCCGTGATGTATCAGATTGACAGCGTAGTGAAGGCCTGCTGTGACTTCCTGGTGCAGCAGCTGGACCCCAGCAACGCCATCGGCATCGCCAACTTCGCTGAGCAGATCGGCTGCACTGAGCTGCACCAGAAGGCCCGCGAGTACATCTACATGAACTTCAGCCAGGTTAGACTCCCATAGCATCTGTTCGGTTATTAAAGTTTAGACACAGTGGTCATTCAAGGTTGCAGTACCATTTTGAAGTCCCTTACCATTTTATGCACAGTAATAACACACATTTGTAATGTTTACAGCAGGGGTGTCCAGTCTTATCCGCAAAGGGCCGGTGGGGCTGCAGGTTTTCACTCAAAACGAGCTGGAGCACACCTGACTTCACTTGTTTAATCAGTTGGTTTCAGTCTTCAAACTGCTGATCATGTGAGCCCCTGCTTTGTTTGAGTCAAAACCTGCAGCCACTGCGGCTCTTTGTGCGTAAGATTGGACACCCCTGGTTTACAGTGTACATTTAAATATTAGAATCAAGAAGCCGAAAGGTGTATTGTATTTCGGATTTCAAGTAGTCAAGTATTTCCAGAAAAGATTAAACATAAAATACTGCAATTTTGTGTTCATGATAAATTTATTTTTCACTACTTTTAAAATATAAAAAATTCTGGATATTCAGGCTAACAATACAACGTATAATATTGTAATATTAGCCTCACAATTCAATATGCCCAGACAGTGAATAATATGTAAGACAGACAGGAGCAAATAAAGCGCTTACTATAATACTGCTTATATTGCAAAAACAAGCAAGCTGTCAATAAAGGAAGTCCCTCTCACTTCTGAAAGTTTACCTTAAAAAGAGCAGGGAGGAGAAGCACTCTCCCCGTAAGCATATGTTAGTTTGTGGCTATATATGTTTTCACGCAATCATCCTTGCAGAACGTGTGTGTGTGTATAATATATATAAATATAAATAAATATAAACAGTAGTGCTACATTTTAAAAAAACACTGTCAAAACCTATGAACACAATTATTTTTATTCATTGTGTGGCATACTGTGTTGTGCCAATTCGAGTTAAATGGGACTCATTCTGCTCTCTTTATAATGAAACATGCTGTTGGTCGTCTACAAGTGCTGACGCTGTCTACATGTTCAGAAAAGCATATTGTGATATAATTTATCACGATAATTATATATATATATATATTGTCAATTCATGCAAAGTCATGCCAGGGAGGATGCATCTTTCTTTACAAGGAAAGACTGTATCCATCTAGAGGAAACTGGCTGTTTTAAATTTGATATTTCCTTATAAATAAAGTTGCATCCTCCCTGACATGACTTTGCATGAATTGGCAGAGTTAATGTTTGAGAACGCAGTGAGTGTGGTTGGGAGGTATGTGTGTGGGTGCAGGGAGGATAGGCAAACCTGTCCGACTGCTTTGTTATGTGTGCTGGTAAAAGTTATGCGTACCTGAGAAGGTAAGGTGTTTCCCAGAATGACTCTGCCCATGGTAACTTCTAGAAAACCTGCTGACACACTCATAGTATTATAGGCTTTGTGAAACATGCAAGAATATGAAAGCACTGACTTCAAGACAGTGAGCACAGAGGACTCACAGTCATGACAAAAGTCATACATTGCCATTGTTTGTAAGGGACTGTAAAGAAAAGAGTTTTTCTGTACTGGAGAAAAGAGGAAGGTTTTAGTTTCTGTTCTCTCTCAGTTGGGTTCGTATATCCACAGTAATGTGCCTGCTAATCTTACATTCCTCTGCTTACCTACCAGTAAAACATCCGTCAGCAGTTGGTCTGGCCCAGGGCACGCCTAGCTAAATTCCAACAAAACCCAAATACTGTGTCAGTGTGCCATGTCTGTGCAATTGTTGAGAAGTTGTACTGGTTCTTCTGGTCTGTCAGTTCTTTCACAACAATTGCCAACATCGATCAATCTGTATTTTGTTCACTTAAAAAAATAAATAAATAAATATGTAGTGAAATCTGTGATCCTGTCCTCCTCCATCTGTTCCAAAAGGTGGCGACGCAGGAGGAGTTCTTCAACCTGTCCCACTGCCAGCTGGTGACACTGATCAGCCGTGACGAGCTGAACGTGCGCTGTGAGTCTGAGGTGTTCCACGCGTGTGTAGCCTGGGTGCAGTATGACCGCGACAACCGCCGGCCGTACGTTCAGGCCCTGCTGCAGGCTGTGCGCTGTCACTCGCTCACACCTCACTTCCTGCAGCGCCAGCTGGAGCACTTTGAGTGGGATGCACAGAGCAAGGACTACCTGTCCCAGATCTTCCAGGACCTCACGCTACACAAGCCCACCAAGGTCATCTCCTGCCGCACCCCCAAAGTGCCCCAGCTCATCTACACGGCCGGAGGCTATTTCCGCCAGTCACTCTGCTACCTGGAGGCCTTTAACCCCTGCACGGGGTCATGGCTGCGCCTGGCCGACCTGCAGGTGCCCCGCAGCGGGCTGGCGGCCTGCGTCATCAGCGGACTCTTCTATGCCGTGGGCGGCCGCAACAACGCCCCAGACGGCAACATGGACTCCAATGCACTGGACTGCTACAACCCCATGAACAACTGCTGGCTCCCCTGCGCACCCATGAGCGTCCCCCGGAACAGGATCGGGGTTGGAGTCATCGACGGAATGATCTACGCAGTGGGTGGGTCCCATGGCTGCATCCACCACAACAGTGTAGAAAGGTAAGGACCCGGGTTGGGCATTTCCGTTCTAGTCTGTATCAAATTGATGAGTTTTGCGGAAAACGTTCACAAGCCCGAATCTTAACTTGGACTTGAATGTCGACGTTCCTTAGGAGTGTTCAGTGTCCAGAACCAGCCTAGAAGTGTTTGGGGTTTTGCAATTCATTGTTGTATAACTCCTCAGTTCTCATTGGTGCAGAAGTGAACTGCCTGGAGGTTATTTTGAACTGGCTGAAGGGTGTGTGTTTCTGATGAGTTTGGGATTTAGCAGTTGCTTCAGTGTTTAAGATAATCTGTAATAACACAGAATTAAGATGGCCATATGATGATTCGTGAATATATAATACCTTTGAGTCAACAACATGACTATATACTCTTTAGTGGGGCAGCCAATATAGAAGCAGAGGTTGGGGGGCTAGCTTGGAAGCATTATGTCAAAGAGATAACGCTGTAGGATGACAACCACCAACTAGCCTACTTTGTTGTCGCTTCCTTAACCAGAGAGAATTTCAAACATGATTGCTGGCCGAGCATTTAATTGTCTGTTTCGTGT
The DNA here is from genome assembly GCA_023558415.1 of Piaractus mesopotamicus. Classification (NCBI taxonomy): domain Eukaryota; kingdom Metazoa; phylum Chordata; class Actinopteri; order Characiformes; family Serrasalmidae; genus Piaractus; species Piaractus mesopotamicus. The sequence continues at coordinate 32,407 of JAILXH010247399.1, forward strand.
AACAGCTGCCCCCATACTACTGCTATGGTCAGCTTTACTGCTTAACTAGTTCACTAGCTGGCTAGGTAGCTAGATAGCCTTCCATATAGCAACACTCAGCTAAGGTCTGCAGAAACAGTTATGCAGGGCGATGCTCTGTTTACATGTTGCAGTTGGAAAAAATGTTAGTCTGTGTTGCAGAATTGTTGTTTAACAGTGACGCTAGGCTACATGACCGATTCCGTCATGCGACCGTGTAAATGTTGACATTTTGTTGGCAAATGTTGGCCATCGGAGGACTTTCAAGTGAGAGGCCTAGGCCCCGTCAGGCACTCCTGTAGCTACCTGGACGAGATATTTTTATGCCTACCCTGATTGTTCTGAGGTGTAGCTTGTTTAAAGATGTTTACAGTTTTTTACAGAGTATTCTGATTGTGGTTGAGGCAAATTGGGCTGTAATCAAGGGCATGGTCATATTAGCCAAGAGAAATGTATTTTTTTTAGGTGTTTTTCCTTCTCTAGTTTTAACGTTGCTTCTTTGTGTTAAAGATGTGCTGACGCGGTAATCATTTTTAAAGCTTGTTGGATATTCTTAAGATTTTTCAGTGTCAGACAGTATCCAGAATCAGTCTCCAAAATCCCCTCTCTCGCACACACCCTACCATTATTTAGTGTGAGACTCAATATGGCTTTTTACCATGACGAAAAGAGAAGAGGAAGTGTATTTAGATCACCGCTGTCAGGCATCAGATAAAGAAACCGAACAAAGCTGAATCCAAGGAAAGGAGGAACAGAAAGCATTCTATTAATAGTAATTTACCTTCCCTCTGCCACCCCCACACCTTTCCACAGAAGCTCAAAGAAACAGTTTTTCCTAATTTTTCTATCTAGAAGCTTAAAAAGAATTCAGATTGAATGAAAAAGCTTTGCTTGCAGATCTGTGTACTTGAGTTTACCTATCACACCACTTCTGCTTTAGTGGTAAAATCTAAAATTAACAGAGAGGGTCCTTTTAGTTAAAAAGGAATTCTACCAGTGCGTCATAATGGCAGTCATTGTGGAAAAAAAAAAGGAGTTCAGAGTGATTTAATGTGAAATGGTGAATTGTAGAGAAAATTTCTGACAGTGTTGATGGGAAACAGAGGGTCACGATTTCTAAAGTGCAAATATGGCCATGTTATTTACTATAAAATGACCAGGGAACGTACATGTGTTTTCTGAGATTTATTTGTCATGCTGATAATGGTAATATAGTGGTAAATCAGAAACAAGACATTTTCTTTGGGGTTTGTGTGTCCTGCATGTTTGTCTCTGCCATTACTCTAATTTTAGAATAAGTTTTGAGAAGGTTTTGGCCTTTATCAGCAATGCCTTAGACTGCGTAGTCATAAGCTTTTAATGTAATAACTTTTTATGAGGGAGCTTTTAGAGACATTAAACTCTTTAGGCGTCTGGTTCCTATCACCACCACTATGAATCCTGGCTCGGCAAGTGTTTTTTTGTTTTTTGTTTTTTCCCGAACAGAGCATTTCATGTCAAACCATTATGAAAGACTGTTTACATCTCATGCGAAAACAAAACTTGCTGGAATTCCCATTTAAAGGAGAAACCGTGATGACCTTATGAAGGTTTTGTGACAATGATGCAGTGTGTGGCTTTTGCATGAACATATTCAAACTGGCTCTGAACAGGATCTATCGGCTTGAATAGGATTTCAGGTGCATATAACTATTTAAAAACCACCGATCAAAGTTGAGTTTAGCTTTGATGGTATCACCAATTGCCATGTTTTTGTGGTCCAGGCATCAGTTGACACTCTGCTGAAGGTGTGTGTGTGTGTGTGTGTTTCGCCCATGCAGGTATGACCCAGAAAAGGACTTGTGGCAGCTCGTGGCCCCCATGCTGACGCGGCGTATCGGGGTGGGTGTGGCGGTTATTAACCGTCTCCTCTACGCAGTGGGTGGATTTGATGGCACACACCGTCTGAGCTCAGTGGAGTGCTACAACCCCGAAAAAGACGAATGGAGAAGCACAGCAGCCATGAACACTGTCCGCAGCGGAGCCGGTGAGGTTACTAAGTAGATGAAATACATCAGATTATTCATTGAGAATTTTTGTTTAGAACCGAGGTTCCTGAAGTCAGGTTCTGACCGATATAAGAATTTTTTCCCTGTCTCCGCACACCTAGTCCAAATGAAATGCTTGAGAATTAGTTAACGTGTTGAGTCGAGAATCACTGGTTTAGATGCACGTTAGTGGTCAGAAAGACTTTTAAGAGACTTCAGCCCTGTTTGAGCTAGATTAGTTGTACCTGAAGAGGTGCTGCAATTTAAGCTTTAATTTTAAATTTTAATTTTGAATTCCGCCAGTTTTTCAGAATTCTACCATTCCTGAAACATCACACCCTTAACAGTAGTCTTTTAGAGAATGTCTGGTCGTCAGACTGCGTGCTAGACAATTGGCCATATAGAGAAATTTGCATAACTACTTTTGGCTACCAGAAAGCCCCCAAAATCCCAAATCTCACTGTAATCACATGACACAAACAAAGCTAAAACTGGACCAGACTGAAGTGTAGGAAAAATGCAAGCTGTGAATAAATGTGGTTGAGAAGCACGGATATCATTCTACTCTGCAGAGAGCTGGAAAAGCATTTTACAACTAACTAGCAAGCTGACTCGGAGCGCCATAAAGTTCTGCTCCATACATTATCAACAGTATAAAGGCAATCCAACAAGCAGCTCTATCTCTGCAGTCTGCAGCAAACGTGGCGTGCCGACACATCTCCTGGCTTTCGTTCTCTCTCTCCCTGCCTTCTCATTGGCTGTTGCATGAATCACTCAGTGGCTCTTGATGACTTATTATTAGTCATAAAAGTCAAACACATCATACAAAAAATAGTTTCCAAAAATCGTGAAGTGCATGCTCAGCTTTAATGAGGGGCTCAGGGAAGGCTTAACAAATCTAGATTCAACTTGCAGCTTGGAGCAATAGTCTGTCCTCAGCTCTAACACCTGATTTATCCGCCAAGTGCCAAGCTCTAAGATTTCACTAGTGAGTGAAATCAGGGCTGTCCAAACAGGCAACCGCTAGTTTAGGAGTATTAGATCTGCTTTTGCTCTGTTCAGTCATAGTTCTAGAGTTAGCAGCTGTCTTAACATTTGAAACAGGATATGTTTGTTGTATATAAGCATAAGAACATGGCCTGCTGGAATCCCTGCTCACAAGTGCAATCCTAGTTTGTTTTTCATTACCGACCTGCATACATTCTAGTTGAATCATTAACAACTTCTTTCTGCACTGTCATGATTCAAATGCAAGTCCACTGACAACGTCATAAGTTTTAGATGAACCAAGTCACTGTAAGACAGAAAAAACAAGACCATTCAGTGACCCCATCATTATTTCCAGACCAGGTGAAGGAAAATTCCAGATATAACACCCTGTGCTTATTCACTGTTTTGTGAGAGATGAGTCATTGATTTGTGTGTTCGCTAGGCGTGTGTGCATTGGGAATCCATATCTACGTGATGGGCGGCTATGACGGCACCAACCAGCTGAACACAGTGGAGCGCTACGACGTGGAGACCGACAGTTGGACCTTCATTTCATCCATGAGACACCGACGAAGCGCACTGGGGGTCACCACACACCACGGCCGCATCTACGCTCTGGGTAGGGAGCTCCTGCTTTACAGCTGTGGTGTAGACCAGTGGTGTTCGATGTTGCTACTGGAGATTCACCATTTTGCAGAGTTCAGTTCTAGGCATACTTTTTTAGGCCAGCTACATTAGGTTCAGTGTGAATCTGCATGTTCATGGGATTTCATGTTGCAGAAGTCCAGTAGTAATTTTGTTACAGGTACAGACATTGCTTTGATGAACTTTGACACAATTTGCACTGTTGACCAGTAGCATGACTGCATTATCAGCTCTATCACAAATATGAGTATTTTGGGGAATTATCTAATATTTTTCATGTACGTATCTGGTGATGGTAATACATCAACATTTTAAAATGCGGAAATTTGGACTAAGTCTGCCTGGGTTAGCATGACCGAGAAATGTCACATTTACTTGTATAGGGTTACAAATGCTGTTAAATAAATAAAATACAGATATTTTAGCCCAGCAGCCCAGCAAATGTTAAATGTTTGGCTTTTCTATAGTACAATGAGTATTTCATAACATTGTTTTGAAATACTGGTCAAATCTTAACATCTGCCCAATGTTGACGGATATCTGCCTATACCGATTGCAGTATTACTGTGAATCAGCACAGAACACACAACATGGAAGAAGCACTAATTTTAGCTGTATCTAGGCATTTCATACAATTCTTCCTAACCCAGCAACAAATTAATACATAAGGGATGGAAGTTTGCTCTTGTGTTTTTGCATTTTTTGTGGTAGGGGATTTGTTCATGCTAGCAACCAACTGGGACTAGTGGGCAGCAGAAGTGTGGGAATTGTCAGTGAGTCCTGCCTTGTTTATGCCTATTACACAAGAGAAGACACAAACTGCAATTTTCCAGTGTGACTGCGGCTTTAGCACGCCTGGTTCTAATACCGTGTTTGTCCACCCAGTCCTCAGGGCACACGACGTAGTCCACATTTTAGCTCTAACCCAGCTCCACAACAAAACCAAGCCATTAAGATCACTGAATAATCGGTACAGGTCCATGGGGAACTAGGTTAGAGCAAAAATGTGAACTTTCTGATGGGCTGAGTGTACTTGGCTGAAAAACACTGTTCTTATATTAGGACTAAGAGCTACAGTATCAAGGTTTGGGCAGCCCTAGCGTGGAGGTGATGACTGATACTAGTAGGCTTTATGGAGCATAATTTTTCCTGACAGAAATTGTAGTCAAAATTCTTTGTTGCAGATGAAAGGTGCATCTCTACCTGATCACGTCTGCCCTCTGGTGGCTGGAAAATGACAGCACTGAGTGTTGAGCTGGTTATTTGCAACTATAGGGTTTCAGCTAATAGTAGTGTGCGTCTAGAAAAACACTCCCTCCTTGATGGTATTAGGTGAAAAGCCTTAGACACATGAGACAGCACAGAGCTGGCAGTAGTATGTGTTTGTGGTTGCGTAATGTCGTACACAGCCTACTTTTAGTATAGCAGTCAGACTCTTTTGGTTTCTAAGGTGTTCACAGCTTGCTTGTGCATTACTCTAGATTAGGTAGCATTTAGTTGGTGGCTGAACTGACTTTGCTCTTCTTTGCTCTTTTCTCTCCACTCTTCATGCTCTTTATCTTCTCCAGGCGGATATGATGGAAACACCTTCTTGGACAGCGTGGAGTGCTATGACCCCGAAACGGACACCTGGGCCGAGGTCACGAAGATGACCTCTGGGCGAAGTGGGGTCGGTGTCGCGGTCACCATGGAGCCGTGCCAAAAGGATTGTCAGAAACTCTAGTGCCTCCTCCCTCCGCCTCTCCCTGGCTCCTTCCATCTTTCTGTTCTTTCATTCTTTCCATCCCTCTTTTTTTTCAGCCAGGCTTATCGTCGCACATTAGCCCTTTCGATTTGAGTTCAGAACAGACCAATTCTGTAACAGCCCTTATTGAGAGAGACCACATGCTAGCACCACAGGACCATAGAGTTGAGCCACAAGGTTCATGTAAAGTTTTGAAGAAACTTCATATTCTCCGCTAAACTAGGAGAAACCTGGTGTGTCGTTCCTGTTAATAGAGGGACAGGAGGCCCTGGTTGTACCAGAGTACTTCCAGGCAGGATGTGCTAAATTAAATTGGCAGGTATAGTTGTTTCGTGACCAGACCGCAGACAGTGGGCTCACTAATATGAGTCAGTAAGTGTCTCCTGTTGTGTTACTGTCCAGTACATGTAAACCAAATCTGTGGTGGTCATATTAGATGTACATGGCTACCTCTTTCCTGAAGCTCGTACCATGAAGGGTTTGGCCTTTTTTTTTTTTTTCCTGTAAATGCAAAAGTGCCATTATTCTCTTCACCACCACTTCAGTATCCCAGCCTTTATGCTGCTGTAGTGGGCCTGAAGGCCTGAGCGCACAATAATTACGTGTCAGAGTACCAATGGCAGTCTGGGCTGGTATTCTTACAGAAGCTGATTCAAAACCTGGAGCATGTTTTTGTGTTTTCCCCGCTCTAACACCTTAGTCATCAGGTGATTACCAAGACTTTCTGTTGTGTCTTGTGTATCGGAGAAACTAAAACACAAAAATGTCCAGGTACTTAGGATTTAGAGAATCACTGGCTGACTAAGTTATTCCCAATCCTGGTCCTGGAGTACCCTTGTTGTGCACATTTTAGTGTTTTCTTTGGTCTGACACATCCATTTCAATTAGCCGATTAGTTGGATCTGGTGTAGTAGAGCAGGAAAATTACCAAAATACACAGGGCCAGTATTGGGGACCACTGGGATACCTGTATTGTGATTAGTCCAGGGGCTTCCAAACACCTGTTTCAAATCATTGTCTAATTATTAAATTAATTGGCTAACTCGGTGGTTGCTAAGATAATGATCTAAGTAGCCAATTACATGACTATTGTTTAACTCATTAGCTAATTACTTAAGAGAATTGGCTGTAGTTCCTATGGTTAGTGAGATAAAATACCACTATGTGGATTTGCGGGACACTCAAAGCCAGTGCTTCTCACACTGGTCCACCACATAGGGAAAGAGCAAAAATATGGACCATCTGGGGTCCCTGAGGACCAGTCTGAGAACCGCTGCCCTATGCTATTTAGTGTATTTAAACCTTAATCCGGACTTGGAACCGTGCTATTTTTCATAAAGTTTCCAGAACATAAATTACACCTAGTCTTGGACTAAATTCCATTGCCAACAGTGATTCACATTGAAAATACTTAAGCTAGGCTTAGATTTAATGTGATTAAACAGTAAACAGTAGCAAGAACACATGTCTGGGGACAATATGTTAAACTTTTAGTGCTTGTTTGCGGCGCCAACTAGGATACACCCCTCTAAAACCCGCCCCCGGGACTCTTCTAGTTCATGCTTTTTTGAAGTCCGGAGTACCATTGATAGCACGAGTAAAACAAGCTAGTGAAATGCTATCGCTAATGGAAGTTTTTTTCTTTTGCAAAATTTTTTTGTTTTTTATTTTTATTTACATGATTAATTGGAGTTTTTTTTTTTTAGAGTTTTTTTGGACGTTTCAGCCATGCTAACTTGCACTACATCCATGGGATAACGGCAGGTCTGTATACATTAGACAGTGTTGGCGAGCGCAGTGCCCCCCACCACCACATGTTTAGTTTGTTTAGAAATGTAACACTCAATTTGTTCCCACCCTGATAAATATTGGCGAGAATGTAGACTCATCACAAAATGTCTCACGCTTGTCCCCGGACCTTCTCATCACGAAGGCTTGGCTGCGACGGCCAGGCCTTTTGTCAGTTTAATATGAGTGTGTTAAGACAGGACACTGCAGAACCAGCATTGAGAAACACTGGACTAGACTACGAAAGAGTTGCCAATGCAATAACTCATTCAAAAGTGTTGGTCGAAGGCCAAATCTGGACCTGAGCAAAGTAGCGCCAGAAACATACATTTACACAAGCGCATAAACGGGAAGATGAGCAGATGGGGAGGCTTTTGTGAAGGGCCCATTTAGGTCAGGAACATCAGTCGATGCTGGATGTAGAATTACCTGAAGAATGTTTGCAGAATTCACCAAATGGCTTTTGCCAACCGAGGCCAACATCACTCTCTACAAAAACCAGACACCTTTCTTTGACAGACAGACAAAAAAGCCTGAATAATAAATGTATTTGTAACAGCATTTTAAGCTACATTTTTTCCAGGAATTTTTGTACATTGTACAGAGTTTGAGTGTTTCCTCTTATTTATTTTGGACTGACTCTTTTGTCCCTTCTTTTTGTGCTTGGACGCGGAGTTCTACTCTGGGAGAAGCCAGACTGTGTTTGTGGCTTGTCAAGCATGCGCCGTATTTGAGATTTGATGGAAAGTGATGACTGCTCTTTTTTCTAAATCTCTGTTTAAAAGGGAAATATTTTCCTTTAACAGTTTATTAACAATGATTATTTAAAGACTGCTTTGTAAATTTTACAGCAATGAATGCATTGTACAACACCTTGTATATTAAATGCATATGTTTATTGTAATACGTCTGTGTCTCCGATGATGATGTGTTCGGGTATAAGCTAAGACGGTTTAGGCAAACGTTTGTTTGTGGTTTAATTTCTGAAGATATTTTGTTTACTAACAGCACACATGCAACCAGAGCCCCAAAACCTTTTTGTTAAAGTAATTGATGAGTGTAATAACTAGTGTGATGTACCCAAGTACAGTTTTGTTGGATTTGAACTTTCCTGAGTATATGTATTTAGAACAGTCTTTTCTGTTTTCCTTTACATTTGGTTCCTAACTCCTTTTTGGGTTTTAGTTCATTCTGTTCTGTTGGTTACTTTTCTCACTTTTAGACCAAAAGAATCCAAGAGAGAAGAATCCAGTGAATCCTAAGCTGAAGGATGCTGGATTTTTCTAGAAGTTCCAGTGTAGCTCTGTAGAGAAACTCAGCACTTGGGTATTTTTACTTTTTTTTTTACTCAAGTTGTTTTGTGGCAGCTGCTTTTAGTTCAGCTCGAGTCATTACAGGTACAGAGTGTTGTTTTAGGCTGCTTTATCCATCTCTGGTTTGTGCGTCCACACCTGTCATTTCACATAGACCTCAGTCCATCTCCCTTCTGTCAGCGTTACAGTGAATCCAGTGTTAAAATGTAAAAACAAGTCCTCCTTTCTCCCTTTGGAAGTTTACAGTTGTCATTTTCCTAGAAATTCCTTTCACCTTACATTCATGTTATTTTAATTTAATTATATAGACATATGAGTTACAGTTACAGCCAGAATCAACAGGTTTAAGTCCGGACGTTTTTCCGTTTTAATGATCAAAACTGGGCAAAAATGTGAACACATGAAAACTCTTCTGAGAAGAAACACGGGTATAATATGCGTGGTGCACTTCGTTCATTCAGCCACACGATGCCGCCAGTGCGCAGTTCACGTTGTCACAGTAGTTGTATTTGGTTTGAACCGAGTCCGGTACCAGGAACTTCATCAAGCATTAAATACGTGAGATGCGAATGAATCACTGTTATCCTCGTGCTTGTGGTTGATGTAATCCGAAAGTTTGCTTCGTTACTTCATCATGTAATAAGTCACAGAGTGCTACCAAATTCCACGGCGGAGCGGCGCTCAGCAAGGAAAACAGATCTGTTCCGTTTGGTGAACCGATTCCTTTTGCTGTTCATTTTAGCGAATCGAACGTCCGATTCGACGATTCATTTTCGTTTTGATTGTTCTCCTGTTCAATTTGTGACCAACTTACTAGTGATTGGCATTACTGTTTTCACCCAAATATATCTTACACAGTTGTGTCTGTGTTTTAATTAATTTATTTTTAAGTGCAGTTGGGATATACCTAAAGGGGAAATTCCACCAATTTGTCAAAATTGAAGTGTCTGAGATGTAAACAGAGTCATTCAGAGCTCAGTTCTAAAGAAAATTACCATATCAGAACTGTCCACAGTGGTGGTGATAAGAACCAGACGTCTGATGAGTTTAAAGCCTCTAAAAGTGCCTTAACAGAAAGCTGTTACATGAAATGGTTGCGAATATGAGACATTGTTCTACAAAAATATCGGTTTTTGGCCTAAAACTGATATTATTATAAAAAAATCATAAATGGTGGAATGGTACATGAAAATGTTACAGAGATCCTAAGTAGCTGTGGTAATGACACATTCCCTTGCATATACAATGGATTTTGCAAGGGAATGCAAAAAGTTTGCAAGGGAACACAATGTTGTTGCAGTTTTTTCCACAATGGCACTTAAGGGGTTTAGTAACATGTTATAAGGCAAAATAAAGCCCAAAGACTTTTTTCCAGATTTACCACTGTTGTTCCATCATCAACATTGCATATAAAACCTGCACATGTCGGTTCACTCATTGCTAAATATAATACAACCACTGTTTTCCATCACCACCCATGTAAAGCAACCAACTCTGCAGTTAAGTATTTCACATCAAGCCACTTCAAATGACTTTGTTTACATCTCAACAATTGAACTAAAAACAGAATTCCTTTTTAAGTATCAGGCCTCTGCATTTTGGGGGGCTCAAAGGGAAGGAAAGGGGTAATCTGAACATAAAGGGAATTTATTTTGAAATATTAAAATAAGAAAAAAAGTATCTTTTATCCAAAGAGGCACTCTAATTGTGATTCAGAGGGAAGTATATGTGGTGTTAAGAATAATACCCAAAGACACTTTGACAGCATGAATTAAAGGG
>JAILXH010247415.1:3158-16583 GCA_023558415.1 Piaractus mesopotamicus
ATTTCTTAATATAAATATACAACAACATTCATATATATGCACACTACTGTGCAACTGTCCCAGGCATCTGAGAAAATGCTATGTAAAGCTATTTATGTATTTTTTTTTTTAGTCAATTTAAACAAATTTTCATATGAGGGCCCCCTTAATTGTTTCTGCACTGGGTCCTAAAAGATGCTTGTTACTCCACTGCTGAGAGGAACCCACATTCAGAAGAGGAACCCACTCTCCTTTAGGCTGCATCAGAAAGTGGAGTTATGTTTCAAGCAGGACAAGTGAGATTAAACAAGTTGATACAAGTTTAAGCGTAAGATTAAACAGAAGCACTCGGATCAAACAGAGGAACGATCTGTGAGACAGCCCAGTGCTTGATGTTAAACGTCTATCAGAAAACTGCCAGGTCAAAATCTGTTGGACTACCAATTGTTTTAGACATACACAGGATGTTTCATATAAGAATGTTATTGGTAAAAAGTTCAACATGGCTGTAAGGCAGCAGCAGGTTAGGAGTTCATGTAGGGAACAGCAGTCAGGAAGGTTATTACAAATCATGACAGGAGAGTCAAACAAAGCCTTCAGCATAACCTACCATATGCATGGAAAACTGACTTCCATTGTACCACATGACTTGCTCGCAAAGTTTATGGAGGGCATGGTAACCACAAATATTGTATGCTTTAGTGCCTGTGTTGTGCTTTACAGCTCCATATGGTTGACGTATTGAAAAGTGTCCTGACAGTTGGAGCAATTCCTGATTGGGCCTTTCACTGAACTCCAATTTAATTGGATCTAATTCAATATGAGTAAATGAAGCTCTGTGGGACATTTGACGTAGCACCATTGATTCTATAGCACGCGTATGCCTGGTAGTCTTTGTGTGAGGGAAGCTGTTTGCGCTGCTTTACCCATGTGTAAATGCAGGAACGCTTCATTAACAGACACTGTGATAAGTGCTTAATTAACTCCAGCTGGCTGTTGTGGTTTCTCTTTCACATGGGTGTGGTTTTCTTGTCGTGGGAGGATGTTTAAGCCTCTGGAGTTTAGCCATCCTGGGCGATACAAAAGATTCTAGCTGCCCAACGGTCAGAGAACTTGACTTGACTCTGGCTCCAGGGGTCAGGGTTGCGATCCCCAGATGGTGGCAGCAATGCGCATTGTGCCCTTGAGCAAGACACTTAACCTCAAGCTGTTCTAACAGTTGGTTAATGGAAGTAGCTCCAGGCTCATGTAAAACAACAAGTGTTAAACGAACTCCTGCGGAGTTAAACACAACTAAGTTGGGCCTCTTTAGTGGCAGATTTAACTCTCCTGGAGCCGATTTCACACTATTGATTTTACCGTGTGAGGGAAGCAGATAGGGCCGAGGGGAGAGTCGGTAGAGAGAGAAAGGAGAGAGAGAGAGCGAGATAGCTTCATTCCATTTCCCGTACAGGGTAAAGGAAAAGCGAATATCTGTGGCCTCCTTTCTGATCCTCTGCAAAGCCTCAGCTGCTTTAATATCCAGAGGATTGTTTCATGGCAGTCCTTGCGGGTGAACTGGACAAAGGTCAGCCCCAGTTCAAGCCAGAACAAAGCCAAACTTCAGCACGGCTATATGCAGCTAGGGCATTATCAGATTGTTCCCACCCTGACATGAATGATGCGTAATACTGGCAGATATCTAGCCCTCTTGTTGCGGAGTCAATTTGTGCCGAGCCTTGGCCGGCGTTTCAAAGTCTCCTTGTGAGAACTGTTGTGTGGGATGACTTGTGTGTGATTATTCATTTAAGTGCACAGCATACGACCACTGAGTACCCAGTAATTAGCATGTGGCTAAGCACAGATTCTAGCAATGCTCTTACAAAGCATTGTTATTGCCTGTGATTTCGATGCCATTGAAGAATTAAAGACAAAGGACGGTAGTTGGCTACTTAAGGATGTAATTATGCTTAATTTAGCATTTAGCCCTTAGCATTAAGCATACTGACGCTGAATAATGACCCCTCTGCCGCCCTGGAGTGAAAATGATTGAAGACGCAGGATTAGCAGTTTCTTGAGAACATCCAGCAGCATCCAAAAATGATGTAAGCACAAATATAAGACAGTAGAGAAAAATGGAGAGCAAGAAAACAACGAAAGGCCACACAGCAGCTGGACCGCTCCCATAAATTTTCAGTATCTGTTCCAATATTAAATAAGGAGCAAAAAAAAAAAGGTCTGAAAGTTCAGAGCCTCCATTCAGCCCAACCTTCCAGTGACCCATCCTGCACGGGTCAGGGATTTGTAATTAAGTCCAGCCGATTTGACTTTTTTTGGCAGCAAAAGTGTTAGTGCTAGTGCTAGTAATGTAGTTTCGGAGGAGTATGGGAAATATGTGAAAATAGCCCGAGGCTCATGGGTTTGAGCGCAGCATGGGGGCTCTGCCTGGGAGTCTGAAGAACAGGCAGGAGCCAATTTGCTGTCGCCCACCTCCAGCTGTGGACACCCCCAAATCAATGACCTGTGTTTATGCGGATGATCGCGTGCGCTGAGACCGCAGGTACCGCCCTCAGCAGTCCTTCTGGCTATTGTCTTTATGCTGTTGGGTACATTGGACTGTAGAGTGGTTGGTGCTCTCGGCCTCTTAGAAAGAATAGTTATTAATGCCGTTTTCAAATAGAATGACATAATTAATTGCATAGTGATGTTTTGAATTACATTTGCATTTGATTTTGAACAACAAAATGTGTTGACAGTTTCAGGCCTGTAGATGATGGTTTTTGTTCCAACAAAACAAGCCTGTACTCAATAATCATATTCATTACATTCAAAGTAAGAAAACATGCTAAAATATTACATAATATATGCATGTTTAACAAAATTTCTCTGCTTGTTTTAATAAAGTGGGAGAGAGAAGGAATTAAGTAAAATATAAGAAGAGGCCTTTGAGGTTTCAACACTGAAGCAAATTAACCCCATTGAATTGAACATCTCATTGGGGATGCTCATCCCTCAAACTCACTTAAAGCTGATGCCAGTAGAGTTACGGCGCATGCATGTCTACAATAGCCCAAGTGAAACATATCAGAGTGTAAAACCAACGCTTTCTGTGTGCTACCATGTTTTCTATCACCGTATAAAAGATGCACAAGGCTTCCGTTATTGTTGGTACACTGTGATTTTCTCTAAGTGAAGGTATGAGCTCATTTCAAATCCGTAAGCACTTATTATTGACCGGTTTTATCAGAGTACCAATAAAACACTGTTACTACAGTTCGTTAGAAAAGCCAAACACAGAGTGAACCATCTCCTCCTCTTTACGTACCTTATGAACTTCTGATGCTGTTATGACACATGATTGAGTTTATCACCTCTTCATAAGTGCTGAGTTGGTAATTATAGAATGGATTTAGAATGTGATTGGGTCACATTCAGAGATATTATGAAATGCTCGATATACACCCACATGACTCCACAGATCAACCATATTTTGTATTACTGTGGCATGTTTTTGATGTTTTATAAAAGCAGCAAGACACTCAAGACGGTGTGATTTCACAGTGATTTCATGCCGCTTTGCTTTGTGGAAGAAACTATGGTAACACAGCCTCTCAATGCATATTGAATGCCACAAAACAAATCAAACAAGATGCACAAAACCCACAAGCTCAGCTTAGCCAAAGTACAGCATGATTCAGAAATTTCAATGAATACAATCTCAGTTATTCTCGCTGAAAGTACGTCATAAAATGTATCTGATCAGTTATGATTTTTTATCCATATGACTTTTGTTTACATCAATGTGAACCAGAATTAATATGCAACAATGCATCATTTTCTGCTTTGATCTAAGTATCAAACAAAGGGAAGCAGACAACAAATCCCATGTAAAAACAAGTCATATGCAAATGTTTGGCCGTTTGGTCAAATTACAGGCTTTGTTAATTTTCTAAGTGTGAATAAGTTAACACATCCTCTACAGAGAACACACTTCTGTGCATTTTAATGCAGAATGCTGTATTTAACATACAGAATGTGACCTGTGCAAAAGTTATAGCCCATTCTATATTTGAAGGTTTTCCAATATGTTGATCTCGGCAAATAAATAGACACTGTGCACTAAAATTTGCTGGCAAACGCTGTAGTTTGTTAACTTATTTTCACTTCCCAAAAGAAATCTATTTGATTGGGGTGCCAAAACTTTTGCTTACCACTGAATATCCCTATTCATATGTTTGCTTATTCAAAAGACAAACTAAATAAAAATTTGCATGTTTTTATCATACCAAAATAATTGAAATAAAGGCAACAACAGCACTGAGAAATCCCATTACTGACCGAGAAGAGTAGATGAAATAGCCGAAATAGCTGTTTTTCTGCGGGCTGAAGGGTTAATGAAGATGGCTGTTTGTTTTGTGCAGTTGTTTGTCAGGGTTGTGAGGTGCTGTTTAATTGTGTGCTGAGAGGAGTGTGTGTTTGCTTGCCCGTGTTTGTATTCAGTGGACAGTCGCGAGTTGCGAGGTGCTGAATGCTGTGTTTTCTTGTAAGATTACCCCAGCGTGACGTCCCTTTCAAAGGTCTCCCGCTCTGAAGAGAAACAGGACGGCCATTCCTTTTGATTCATGCACACTTTGTCAAAATAAAGCCTACGCGTCACCCCCGTGCAGTCACAGCCTCAGATGTACAGGGCTTTGTGGAGCGAGGGAGGGGCAGGGGCAAAAAAAAAAAGAGGTAAATCTCACTTTTAAATAGTGATGGACTGGTGCTGGGTTTTCTAGAAAGGCAAAACAGCAGTGCAGAATGGCCTTGTGCACCAAAAAGCCAGCATTCTGCACAAGTGGCAGATTCCCTGCCACTTCCAAAATGCCCCGTGCACCCGGATTGGACCCCCTGAATTGAATCAGGGGATCTTCATTTATTATTCAAATGGAGTGGCGGTCCAGCAGATGGCAACAGAGGGGGCCTGCGGGGCTGGAGGAGCTGAAGCTCAGAAACCTGTGCGCTAGCCCAGCCGCCGCCGACAAACACAGTTCAAAGAGAATCAGCCATCGTGACAGAGTGAATTAGCATATTCCCATTGAGCATTGGTGCTTTAAAAAAGGCCGTGTGGGGGAAATATGAGGGAGAGAAAAGATGACGCTGGCCCGGACCCTCTTCCTGAGAATCGGGGCTCAATGCGCAGCTGCTCGGCCAACACGCAACATGGCTGTTTGGCTTTGAAACAAGAAAAGCTGGTACTGAATTGAAACCTCTCACGGAATGAGTCAGTCCGTATGGATTCCAAGTGCCAAGCCCTGTAGTGGCTGTTGGAGCAGCTTGCATTGATACATCAATGCGCTTTGGCCTCCGCTGTCTAATTCCATAAAGCTAAGCTTGCTCTCCTGCCGCTGACCAGGCCTTTAATTGTAAACTTTAATAAGACTTCGATCCTCACTGGCTCGAGCAGTTAACTAAATAAGGTAAAAGAACAGAGTAGTACTGACACATTCGTAGTTAATCAGTATAAAGGCAACAACATAAAGGCACGCCAAGACAGTGGCGCGTTTAATCCCGCTAAAGCTAATTAGCAGCAGCTGCGCGGTACCCGTCCTCCTCAGGTGAATGGCGGGTGGGAAAAAAAAAAACATCCATCCATCAGATGGTATTTAAAGCACAGAGTTAATAGATTTTCCTTCTTGTGCTCCGGGTGGTTTTGAGCGCGCTCTCTTCCTCCTAACTCGAGCTCCAGCACCTTGACCTTCCGCAGAGGTTCAATTAAAGAGAACGGCTCTGGATTTATACTCCAGCTTTTGCCTCGCGGCTCAGAGACGCCGCTGTGGCGAAGGACAGGGCTAGCGTAAGTGGTGTTAGAAAGGCTAAATGGAGGAGGATGGCATCAGACCATGGCCTGAGGTGGCACCATCTGCCGCCTGCCACCGCCGTCACTGGGCTGTCCAAAGTCGCCTTCGTTTTAGCACATTTATGAACTTGCATTGACACATCCAGCAAACCTCTACTCACTCTGTTACTAAACGGTTCCTGGCTTCTAGGAATGACTATTAAAGTCATTTTGAATTGGAAATCATGACACATTTTTCTTCTGTACCATGATGAGAGTTGGGCAGAGTAAACGCTGAAAAAGTTCCGATAGCTATCTGAATACTGAATACAGAATACACTGTCCTAAACATATTCAGTTACAAAATATGAACAAATAACACTTTCAGAATACATTTAGAATGCATTTAGAAAATATATTGAAAAGAAACATGGAAAAAGTCATTCAGATTGGTTTGATGTGAAATAGCTCATTGCAGAGAAACTTCCCCACTCAGATTTCTTTGCAGTGGTGCTGATAGGAACCAGGAGTCACAACATCTACAACAAAAATATAGGCATTTATTTACTATCTAAAATCACCAGTGAACCTGCACTTGTCTTGTGAGTTTTTATGTCCAATGTTAATAATGATACAATAGTGAAAGATCTAAAACATGTTCTTTAGGGACTATTTTGCCTTTAACCCCCTGCATGTAACTCTCCACCATGAATGTACTTAAAATAATACATTTCAGACCAAAATCTCTTTGCAAAACAATATCACAGACATACAATTTCATGAAATAACTTTCTGTGAGGCAGGATTTCAACTCTTCAGATGTCTGGTTCCTATCATCACCGCTGTGAACAATTCTGACTCTAGGTTTCTCTAGAACTGAGCATTTCACATCTAAGCACTCTGAATGACTTTGCTTACATCTTTAATTTAGCCATTTCATTATACAAAGATTGAAAAGTCAGTAAAATTCCTCTTTAATTCACACATTTACGTGTCTTGCCCAGTGAGTTCTATTGGTGTAGCATGGTATTTTCTTCCAGGCGGAGAGTCAAACCCCAGTCTGCTACAGTAGATGAAGAGCAAGAATGTTATTCACTACAATGTATCAACTGTTGCCATCATACTAGAAATTTTAAGTAATTAACAGTTTTTTTCTATACACAATTTGCCATGTCCCATAACACAATATTTCAAATTTTATCCTTTATAAAGGATAGTTATAAGATTTAAAGTTAGTAACATGTGTATCATCATACCATGCACAAGTCCAGTACAACATCATTACTGAGCTAATCACTCATGAACATGTCCACCACTGAGGAGATTGTTTATTTACCATCATCCCTTAAAAGGGCTTAAAAATGCTGAGATTTAGAAGTGGCTCATCACATTGATTTATCAGTCTACTCAGGCTTTAGCGGAACTGTTTGTAAAGAGAAAAAGTCATTACATTTTGAAAGAACAGTACAGGAAAATAAGAAAAAAACATATTATGTAATGGATTTTGCTTAATAGCACCTGGGACATGAACTAACATTGTAAAAAAAAATGATTTTAGCTTGACTTTAATTGGTGTAAAACTTTTAGAGATTTTAAGATTTAGAAAAGTTCTTCATACTTCCTCCTCACCTTTACAAAAACGGTTTCTTAAAGAACCATCAATTGTTTTTTTTTAGGGCACCAAAAGAATCTCTTCTATGGTATTACTGTAAAGAACACTGTATATAACCCCTTTCATTTTTAAGAGTGTTGGTGTAACATACTCATATGCCCTTCTCTTTATGTTGTCCTTTCTGTTTTCAAAGTGCACCAGCAAAGATTTATAGGTGGCACTTGGTGACGACGGTGGAGTGGAAAATATAGCAGGTTAATGAGGCCACTGGTAACCCAAAGGTCATGAAAGTTATGAATGAAGGGGTCAGGGACTCAAGCCCAGCTGTTAACATCACACCATTGTGCCCTTCAGTGAGGAACCCAAATACTGCTATAGAGCGAGAACCCCTGCTGTTCGCACATGTGACGCATTTTTCCAGGACAAAAGTGTCAAAGGCATGACTAAAACTCATCCGTGTGTTTAACCCTTAAGTGTGAAGTTATTATTGTCCTTTAGCTTTACTATTTAAATGTAATCACACTACTAATTACATAGTTACATAATAAATGACATTTACATTTGATTTGCATTCTGTATAAACAGACTCGAGCAAACATTTCAGGCTTTTTTTGTCTGTTTTAATATCAAAGAAATTAAAACAAATTGTAAAGAATTATGTAAAGGTTATAAGCTGCACTTTCAAAAGAAATAATAAATAAAACCTATTTTCAAACATAATTTTTTTATTATACTTTTATCATCATGTGTTTTTAATGTAATTTAACATAATTGTATAATTTTGGACCATTTCTTTTGGTAGTTTTGTGACAAATAAAAATAAATGAAAAAGAAGTTACATTGTTTTGATCTGACACAGACAAAATGTCTCAGCCTCAATGTCTGTATATTGCCTCTCAGTGTATATTAAACCTAAAATTAAAGGATATATTCTGACAGATATTTACTCAGTAAAGTAATATTTTTAATTAAAAGTTTATGCTCTAATGCTCTGATACATTTTGCATCAATCTTGCTCCAATCAATTTATCTAAATAAGTTTCACATTAATTAACTGTAATCTGATGCTAATTAAAGCACTAAAGCACACACCTGCAACCCTCAGCTTTCAGTTCGTGACGTCCCGAGCACCTACACGATTTACGTCGCTGAAGATTTAACAGCAGCAGATGATTATGACCCCGGCTTCTTGGGGTTTACTGCGAAGTCCCTTGGTTTGGGTGAGTTTCAGCAGGAGTTGAGGGGAGGCAGGGCTCGTAAATCTATCCCCAGGTCACGCTTTTATTGTGCCTCTTATAAAATACAAACATCTGTCGGGTGGGGTTAAGTTGCGGTAGCTCCCAGTAAAAGATGCAGACATCATGTTGCTTTCCAGAAGCACTGCACCTGCCTATATGCTAATTGGTAATGCAATTGATGTTGACAGTTTACCGCCACTGCTGAGTGGTTTTGGATGTTCTGCATTGTGAATTACAGACCGTTTTTTTTTTTTGTTCTTTGAGTTTTTGTATTTTCAGTACAGGTTATTGGAAAACGGTTTTATTCAAAGTCATTTTGGACTATTTCTATAGATCTGTTATGCAATTTTGACAAAGTGTAAATCGGAGCTTTTAAGGTGTGTAAAAAATGACATTGTAAACATTAGAGCGGCTATGTTTGTTCATATTTATCCACTCAGTATACTCTGTCCTTTAGTAACCAAGCAAATATGTAGGGCCAAAAGACAAATGAACAGAATATAATTATTAAAAGATAAATAATTAGTTACGTTATTTAAGGAACCAGCAAAAAACAGCACTCAGTCAGGTTTACAGTAGCCTATGCATTACCATACATATATCCATGAATTTGTTACACAGGCAGAGCCAACACCCATAATCAAATAAAAATATTTTTAATGTGGTGAAATGATGACATGAAAAGAAATTAAAGTAACTTTCTGCATTTCAACTTAAAAAGTACAAAATTACTGCCTTAAAAAATGATTTAAGTACTGAGTATAGGAGCTTCACTGTGCTTCCTGCATCTATCAGCATTGGAACCGAAATGTATTAGGCTCTGTTCTTTTGGGGCCCTTGTGGTGTAAAATAAAATGCTAAAGCTCTAAAGTAAGAGGTGTGAACAATTGCAAAACAGTGTGTAACTTGTTTTCCAATGTAACATAACATAATAAAAAAATAGTAACTAAATGTTATCGACTACTTAGAACAGTGACACACGACAGTGGCATGTAGCCAGAAATAGCCAGCATAAAACATTACCGGCAAAGTTATCATCCTAGGCTAAAGCATACTGCCGCATCTGGGGCTGTACTCCTTTTGTCACTGGGGTGGTGCCCTCAAGGGTACATCTCAGTACCTTTAGTCAGGGAACATAATTGTACCATAATTCACTGAAATTATATTTGTCTCGACTCCACACACCCCTCTCATCTCCAGGCTTTATTTTATTGTTCTGTTTTAAAACATTAGGTTATGAAAAGGTACAAATATGTACTTTTCACCTGGGAAAAACTTCACAATTGGACCTTAAAACCACTGTTGTACCTCTGAGGGTACATTTACATTGTTTGTACCTTGATGAATGAAAACTGTACCTGCACAGAACCTTTATTTCTAACAGTGCAGGCATGAAAAATGTTTTAAAACAATGTATATTTTACCACTGATGACTTGATTTGCTTTGACATTCCTGCATAGCCTATTTATTTTAGTAAGAGAGTGTTAGAAGTACCAAATTCACAAGCCACTGTTGACAACAACAACAATGTGCTCTCCAGGAAGTCTGGGTATGTGGGGAGGACTTGTGGTCTTCTCATGATGAGCTATGCATGCCCATGGCCCCCTTGACCAAACCAGTGTGCAATTATCTTTAATTGCCCAGCTATCCACTGCAGTAATGTACATGTGTGTACAGTGTAAATTACAGATTGTAACATTCGTAATAAACATTTTGAAAGTAATTTTAGAGAGAATTTCTTTCAGATTTGTGTTGATGGCATTCGTTTTTAAAAGTTTCTGCAGAATTCAGAACTCATACACTGTTGGTCAGTGCATGTTGGAAAGCATTCTCTCCTCACCGTGAACATCGTCTCAGTCGACCACACAAATTCCCCTTCTGTCTTCTGATGATGACGACTTTATTCTTTCTGCATTGTGACATTTCAGAAAGATGATCTTACTCTACTGTCCGCACCACACGTCCTGTACGTCAGTGCAGTTAACCCAAACAGATTTGAAATATTGCGGGGAAAATTCCCTCTCGCCAGGTCCGCCCCGGAGCCGCGGAGGCCTGAAACCGGAGCGAGCTTTCCACAGTTCCCCGCGGTGCCGTTCGTTTGGACCACAACAGCCCACAAATCTGACCGCGGTAGTCCTCCCCTCTGTCGCCTCGCGAGGGAACATAGTCTTCTATTAGAGACTGCAAGAGCTGGTCTGGTTTGAAGTGGAATGCTTTAAAGGCAGGAGGGGGAAAAAAAGGAAAACATGGCTTCAAACTGTAGGCAAATGTCAAAATAAAGATGGAGAAGCCCCAGTCCTTCAGAAAGGGGGAATTCAATACAAAACTTGTCCTCATATCCTGTCCTCTGTCTTTTTTTCCCTCTCTCTCTCTCTCTGTTGTCCTGGTCTAAAGGCGGTAGAAGTCTGTTTTTGATTTTGAGAGCAGAATATTTTTTATCTGTGTTACAATAATAAATCTGATATCCTTCTGGGAGAGTTTATTTTGAGGGAGGTCCAAAGTATTAAGAACTCCGTGACCTGCAGTAGGATTGCAGTGTGATGACTTTACAATATTGCATATTTATAGACTCCTAGGTTCATAGGGATTGTAGCTCAGACATGAGAACAATGTTTCTTCTCCACACAAATAAAAAGCAAACAAGAGCATATGTGCTCTGCCTATACAGTTGCTCGGATCATGCTGTGGACCGCGGGGGCTGTTTCACAAAAGCAGGATTTCTCTGTTAGCCTGATAATGAAAACTTAGAGCCGATATCGTGGAAAGCCAAATTTCCCCTGCTTTTTGGGAATAAAAGAGTTTCATGTAGCATGTAAAGTATTAAACTTTCAAAACACTCCCAGGTCCATTCAGACCATATACAGAAACTAAGCAATGAAAAAAAAGAATGAACTGTTTTTGTGATGTCACAAGAATCAATACAGCTACGTAATCCAAATAGTCAGCCTATATCAGTTTAGCTCCACCCATTCACGCTGAAGCTATAATGAGTGTCTCAGCCTAGACTGCTTTATGAATAATTTGCAAGTATGAAAAGCCTTTTTAAAGTTTAAAAACCTCCATATAATGTAAAGTTTCTAAGCCACATAAAAATTGCACTCAAAAAATATTTTAATAAAAAGTTTCCTTTTTATGTATATCAGTAACTCAAAGACAACACAATTCATTTATGTAATGCATTTTTAGTTTGCATGTCAAACATCCCTTTTTGTGCATTTTTGAGCATAAATTGATACGTTTAAGCCGATAATTATTTGGGAACCTTTATCTTTAAGAGTGTAAAAGACATTTCTGTTGGGCAGAAGTTGCCAAGCCATGTTTTTTTTTTTTTTTTTTTTTGCAAAATATACTTTTATGAAAGCAGTTCTTTGAAGGTTAGTATAGGCTGTGGTTATAAAGAGAACCAGTTTAAATGGTTCTTTGCAGTTTGGAAAATGGCTCTTTTATGTTTGCCAGTGTAATTATGCTATGACTCATGAGACTAATTATGCCATGTAATTTTATAAAATGTTATACATATTTTCTATTGCATCAATAATTATTATTAGTCTGGACTTTAAGGAGTTAATAACTGTGAATTAATACAGAATTCATTTTGATCTTAAGACTTAGCTTTAATACAAAATATCACTTAACTTCACAATATATAAGACAATCATTAAAACTGATGCCTGTGTATGAAATTTTTCCATTATTTAGTGGCATTTATTGCTAATAAAAACATTAATATCAGAATTAATACCAATAATGTTAATACAATGAGTAGCGATTATGTCCATCAATTAGATCATTTAACCATGTCTAAACTTCTCCTTGAGGAAGCCCAGCATTAACTGTAGTCCTCATCCAACACCTACTTTTGCAAATCAATGCCTCATTGTAATTATACCTTATATATAACTACTTTTTTTTCAAAATAAGAAAATTCTTGTTCCTTTTTTTACGGTATTAATGTTTATTTGCATTTATTCTAATGATATATGCTGTTTTTCCTGGCCATGATAAATAGTTTTAAACAATGTGGTGTGTTGCCTAAGTATAGTACCGCAAATGTATCATTTCAAATACTGAAACCAAATATAAGCTCTCAGCATACGTGTATCTTCTCCAGTCATGTTGAAAAAGCATCTCAGGTGGCTCCTCATGAAGCTGCTTGAGAGAATACCAAGACTGCATACCACTGCGTCAAAGCAAAGGGGGGTGAATTTCTAAAAGAATAAAGTATTATTTTGCAGTTTTAATGTCTTCACTGTTATTCTGTCATAGTGAAAGATGGAAAACCCTTCTACGAGTGGGTGTGTCCAAAGTTTTGACTGGTAGTGTAGCACCAAAACTGGTTTTACTATTGTTACGTGTCATATAAGCTTTCTGTAGTAGTATGTAAATACTTTTTAGCCCTCAGGATAAACACCCTGGAATCTTTTCTTCCCCCTCAGAGTCTCCACCACCTGGGATGATAAGAGTGATGTTTAGAAATTTTAACTGACAGGTCAGGACTAACAGATTTGGTCCCCCGAAGCAATGCAGTTTTCTCCGCTCAGGATGTTTGGGCTGAAGCGGCGGAGCTGAATCAGAAATTATTTGGGGCTTTTTTTTTCTCTGCAGAACAGTCAAAGTCTGTCCCACATTAAAGAGACATGATGGTAGAAGACTTACCAAATCCTGCTCGAGTGTCCGGAGGCCTGACCACCCTGTAATGACCACATGAGCATGCTTGTTGGCCATTTTCCACCATTTTTTTCTACAGGAAGCACGCAGGGAATCTGATTTGGCAGGACGGCTGTTTTTTTCCACCTCT
>JAILXH010247421.1:6281-23937 GCA_023558415.1 Piaractus mesopotamicus
TGCAGTGGCATTTTGTGACAGATTGACATATCGCTTCCTGTGGCCATAACAGATGATAATTATTTCTAATGTCCTGATGTGACAGTCTGGCACCTTCGCTGTTATTTTCTTCCCTCAGATAATCTTGCGCTGATTGACAGATTATTTTGTTCAGGTGGCCTCCAGCGAGCGTCGTCTTCGCGCAACGTTGCCTTTTGTGGTGCTCGCAGAACCTGAACGTAGAACTATTTTATTTATCCGAGAGATGTTTGTGGGCCGAAGCTTGGTAATCTGCCTTCAAACCAAGAGGAAGTGTCTAAGTCTTTAGCGGGAAGCTAGTATCGAGCTTCTCCTGTTGTGCAAAGGTTCAGCGCGGAGTTACTTCAAAGTTGGCACATCAGAAACTCATTTGGTATCATTGATCCAGTAAAAGCAAATCAAATAGAGCCGCTAACACACACACACACACGCAGGCAGGAGATGAGCCTTTGATGGCCATTTCCATGCATGGTACCAGGAATCCTAGGGTGCCAAAGTAAAGCCCCTGACCTTTAGGACCCAATTCGTATATCAGATGGCCAATACCTCCTGAGGATTTACTTGTATCAGTAAAATTTTCACTCATAAGTCGTCGATAATTCGTGGCTTGTCTATATAACAAACCTCAGAAGATTCTAAGAATTTTTAGGGCTCTTTCTTCCATTCCCTGCATTTGCGACTGTTGCGTCGACTGTCTTTTTAGTGACAGGTAAAGCAACAGTCATCGGCAAGAGTTTCTGCTGTAAGAAATGTGATGTTGAGAAGTGATAATCATATCTGATGATGATGTTCACTGATGTTTTAGGCCTTTAAACACGGATTGTACTATTTTGCAAAATGCTCACATAATTCATCAATTAAAATGTAAACACAGCCATTCAGAGCGGGTTGATGTCAATTTTTTTTCCTAATAGTGGTGATTGAAACCAGACATCCGAAGAGCTTAATGGATCTAAAAGCTGAAATACATGACTGAGATACGGGTTTATGATATTTCTCAAATAAAACACATCTTCCTAAACACGTCTGCATTGGAGAGGTACATGCCGGATTTTACAAGACAACGTACTCCCCAAAGAAAACCAAAAGAAAAATTTCTACCACTACTTTACCTTTATCAACGTTACATATAAAGCTTGTTTAGGTTCACTGGTTCTTTTAGATTGATAAAGTGGCTACATCTGCATTGTAGACATGGTGACTCCTGCTTCCTATCATCACCACTGCATAGAAAGTCTCTCTACAACGCTAAACCACTCTGAATGACTCTGTTTGCATCTCAACCATTGCATTCAGCAAATAAATCCTGAAAAAATCTGCAGAATTCTTCTTTAATACTGGTACTGTATGGAAAATTGTCACGCTGGTCAAGTACTACTAACCTTGCTCCACTGATCTCTAAGTCTACATTTAAAATTTTACCACAGTACGACAGCCAGCTGGACTGGCTGGACTGGAAGGACTACCAGGCAGCAGAAATGGCATAAAGATAACATTCTATTACAGCGATAAAGACGCACAAAGAAAAAAAGAGGGGAGACAGAGAGACAGACAGAATGAAGAGCCAGAGCTGGTATGCGTTTCTGAATAATACTCGGCTGAGCAGGTCAAACGTGAGCTGTTATTTCAGATCGTTGGTATCTCCTTCAAGCGCTCTCCAGAGAAATGATGCCACCTCCACTATGACACTCATCTCTGTATGATAAACGTCTTCTCAAATCTCAGATCTAACCTCTGCCACACAACATGCCCTACATTTTATTCCTCTTCCTCTTCTTCTCCTTCTTCTGCTGTTCTTCTTTTCCTACCACTCAGAGTCTACAGCTTGTTCTGCTGTTGATTGTTTTTTAATGAAAGCTCAAACTAATTCATGGCACGATGTCACTTCTGGGAGACTGTAACTCTATTACACCCTTTAAAAAGAGCCTATTCAAGGGTTCTTTAGTAAAGAAGAACAGCTATAAATAGAACCGTGATAACTCAAAGTCTTCTTTGCATTGTTAAATGGTTCTTGAGTATGTATGTGAGCCTTTAAAGAGTCTTTAAAAAGTGGTCCTAAAAAGTACAAAAAGGGGTTCTGCGATTGCTACACCATTAAAAAGGTGATTCTTCAAGGGTTCTTTAGCAAAGGCAGGCAGAACCCTTTTTTGCTCTATATAAAAGCAATTTTACTAAGCATGTACAAGTCACAGAACCTCTTTCGGTTCTACATAGAATCCTTTTTGTTAGGCATGTGCAAGACATAGAACCTTTTTTTGGTACTACATAGAATCTTGCTGCTAAGCATGTACAATTCATTTAACCTTTTTTGGTACTACGTAGAACTCTTTTAGCTAGTGTACAAGTCATAAAACTGGTACTGGTGTTATATAGAACTCTTCCTGTTAAGTATGGACAACTCATATAACTTTTCTTGGTACTACACAGAAACCTTTTTTGCTGGAAGTGTACAATTCATAAAACAATTTTTGGTACTATCTAGAACCGTTTTTGCTAAGTGTGTACAAGTCACAGAACTTGACTCTTAAAACTCACTCTTAAAAAACATCCGGTTCCTGCAACCTCCAGCAACCTCCAAACATTTTAATCTGGCCTCAGCACAAGGTGAGTTATCCGCCTTGCTCCAGGAAACAGAGTCGCAAAGCACAAAGAAAAAAGAGGGGAAGGAACCGAAAGCCGGCGAGAGAGATGCACACCAGGGTGGGGATCCTGTTTCCAACATGGTGGCAACTTCCAAACCCCTACGCCCAGCCTCGGACGCAAGGGCTTGAGGCGTAAAAAGCACAAACTGTTACAGGAGAAGTAAAAAAACCAGAAAGAGGATTGTGAAAGTGGTCAGATTAAATGGTTAAAAGATGGATCGTGTTCGGGCTAATTCACGCAGAACCCGGCGCATTACTGTAAGGGAGCTGGATTACGGATGCGTTCGCTACATGCAGACAAGCTGCCCATTCATGGCCGCTACCTATGCGGAGGAGGAGATAAGTAGCTCTCGCCTGAGAAACAAAGAGAAGATTAGCATTCTCTTACAAAGTGAGGAAGGACACTTTGAGGAGATGCCCTCTCTAGAACCCAGAGACATAGAAAGGGTGAGCGAGATAGGGACACTATGGGGACAAAGATAGAGAGAGAGAGAGTGAGAGAGAGAGACAGATAGAGAGAAATAGGCTTAGACTGCAGAGCTGATCAAAGCTCACGTTCCAAAAACACCAGAAACGCATTACTTTGGTAAAACCTCAGTAAAGGGGGGTGTTATAATGCTTTTTCACTGCTCTTATTAAGCCTTAACAAACTTGTTGACTTATTTAATTACCTGACTGATCATTATTACTTTATTAAATACTAATTAGGATGAATTAACACCGTAAGAACGTTTGAATTGTATGTTTTGTAGATTTTCTAATTAAAAATGAGTTACCACGTCCCCTGCTCTGCTAATTCAAGAGCACAATTTCTATTTTTGTGCTTAGTTTAAAATATTGGAGGAAAAAAAAAACATAAATATAAAACCATTACTTTTGTTCTGGCCACATTTTATGTTTTATTCTTTCCTTATTATGTTAAACTCAACAAATAAAAAGTAATTGTGTATTAAAAATGTTCTTTGTAGAGGTTATGTACTTATTTTCATTGTGGGAATTAACAAAACATGTACTATGATTAGGGGTGCCTAAACTTTTGCACACAACTGTACTTTTTTAATAAGCCTTTTTTAATAAGCACATTCCATACAGACCTAATGCTTAGGTAAGAGTTGTCCTCAAGATTATGAAGTGTAACACACAAAAAAATGCCTGGGAAAATGTTAACTCTAAATACAGCTTAATAACATAGTAATAGGCAGACAGTTCAACAGAAATTATTGACTTGATACGTTGCCAGCCTGTCGGACATAATAATGGACGACTTATATATTGTGTAAAAGATTATGATGTATAAAAGACAAATAAAAGTGCTCTGGAAAATGCTTAATTCATGCTAGTTACTGTTTAATAACATAGTAACAGGCAGACGGTTAAATAGCAGCTAGTAAATTAAGCTATCACCGGCTATTGAATTGCTTTGGCTAAGTAAGGGCATAACAATGGACACCAGAAATATTGTACAAAAGATTATGATGTTTAAGACACATAAAAGTGCTCGTGAAAATGCTTAATTCATGCTAAGTACTGTTTAATAACATATTAATAGGCAGACTGTGAAATAGTAGCTACTGAATTAAGCTGTCACCAGCTATTGAACTGCTTTGGCTAAGTAAGGACATAATGACGGACACTAAAAATGTTGTGTAAGAGATCATTATGTATGAAACACAAATAAAGGTGTTCTGGAAAATACTTAATTCATGCTAGTTACTGTTTAATAATATAGTAATAGTGATATAGTTCAACAGCAGTAATTGACTTGAAACGTTAATAGCGTGGACATAATAATGGACACCTAAAATGCGTAATAGAGTATGATGTATAAAACAAAAGCTCTCAGGAAAAAGCTTAATTCATGTTAGTTACTGTTTAATAACAAACTATAGAATTAAGCTATCACTAGCTGCTGAATTGCTTTGGCTAAGACACCAACAATGTTGTGCAAAAGATTATGATGTATAAAAGACAAATAAAAGTGCTTGTGCAAATGCTTACCTCATTCTAGATATACCTTAATAAATTAGTAATTAGCAGCCAATTACTGCCTTGTTATGGCTTAATAAGGGCATTATAATGTCCCCTTGTACCGAAGTGTTACCAAATGTGCTCATTTCATGCCAATAAAATCTGAGATCAGCGCTGAAAGGAACCTGAAACAGGTAGCACCGAAGCTTGGCATAATTAGCCAAACAAAACAAATAACACGTAGCAGCTTGCGATGGCTCACTGGGGGAGCATTGTTGAAAAGCCAGCTGCTGATAGTCAGAACTGAAGATCAAAAAGCAACCTCGTTTTTGAAATGCATCAATCACAGCCAACGACATTTGAGCAATGGGATCCATTAGCAGTCAGGCAATTATAAAACAAAGCTTCCGCTCGTCAAAAGTAAATAAATAGGTAAACAAATAAAAGCCCGACTGCTTCAGTTCGCGTAAAACAAGAGAGGAGCGCGGCAGCGGAATATCTCCGCCAGCCCAGCTGAACGCATTACTTCCCCGACGGTGGCGTTTGTGTTGGCTGGAGGTGGTCAGCCGCGCTGCCAAAAAAACGAATCTTCTAACCTGCTCCTCATTATTCAAGTGTCAGCCGCGGAGAAAAGAGATTCGATTAAGAACTAAATGCAACGCAGTGGAAATCTACTGTTACGGACGTGCTGGAACTCAGTAAGCATATACGGGTGGCCCTCTGCGCCTGCCAGATGTTCAATGAGTCAATTTATGGGGAAAAAAAAAGAACATTAAAAAAAAAAGATGTAAATATTACACAAACGGGGGAGGGACAAGACAAGACGGTTCTTCGTGCCTTCGTGGGAGGAGCTCATCTGAACAGGTCCTGCTGGGGTTCAGGAGCAAGAGATGCACTGAACTGGCTTTTTCTTAAAGCTATATATACCAGTCAGTAGAAAAATGAGCACTACCTGAAGCACCTGTAATTCCCCCCCCTTGAGACGGGGGCTGATTTGTTGCACTCGTATTTAAAACAAAGGGTTTTTTAACATTAAATCAGTTACCCTGCATGTAATTTATAGGCCTTGTTCTGCCAGAATGTGCACTTACGCAAAGAGGAGATTCATATTCTGTGTGACTGTATTCACTGCATTCATCCTCATGCGCTCAAGTTTCTGAATTAAATTCAGAACATGTAAGGGTAGCAGATGGCTGCTACTACTGTTAAAAAAGGCACACTGTAAAAAAAAATCTGTAAAATGGCAGCAAGAGTGCAAGACGAAACTCGCTAATTCACAGTAAAAGACAATGGTAAAAATCTGTAAAAAATTACATTTATTCTTGGAAATACTGTTTTTTTACTGTTTTGCTGTTCCACTAGTTCAACTAGCTATGAGTAACAGCCATTAGAATAAAGCAAATGTCAGTGAAATACCTTTTATTTAAAAAAAGGTACTGTCCAATAATTTTACAGTACTTTACAGTGAAAATGCTTTTATCCCACAGTATATGCAACATAACAGTATATCATGCAGTATCAGAAAATGTTTATTTGAGATGGGTAACTTGTTTTGAGGCCGGTATGTGATGGCATAAGCATGCATTTTGCAGAATGCTAATTTGAGGGTATGCACCGAAATTGCTGCCCAAAACTTTTAAAAATGGCACGTTTGGATTTCAACCAAAAGAAAGAAAGAAAGACTCAATATTTTTGAAAGAAAAAAAACAAAGATTCAATAGGCTTATAAAAGTGTTTCTACAAAGAATTTGAAGGGCAATGAAAATGAGAACAAGGTATTTAAAAACCCACAATGTGTTCAAATAGCTTGAGCGGCAGCAGATAAACAGGGAAAATGAAGGCCATGCGCAACTATTTCATGGTTTCTACAAGGAACATTGGGCAAGCAATTTGTAATCACTTTCAATGCCAAGAATCGATACGCAGAACACAGCAAAACAACAGCAGCAGAAAAAAAGTCCTGTCGATTAAGCAGGGCAATACGACAATATATAACATTGCCATGATAAATTATGTCACAATACAGTATAATGCTTTTTCTGAAAATATAGTATATATAGTATATAAACATTTTCATTAAAGTTCTATATAGAACCATCTTCAAAACGCTCTCCAATAAATCTGAAGAACCTTTTAATCATGCAAAGCACTCTTTAATCATGCAAAGGGTTCTTGCAGAACTCTATGTATTCCCATTTTCTTTACTAAAGCACTGTTCAAGGAACCATCTTTTTTAAGACTGCACAGTAATAATTTTAGCCAGCTTAATTTATGTAAACGAATTTCATTTTTTTTTTTTTTAGCTTTTTGGTGTATCCTGACTTTCCGAAAATGAAAATGCAACCAACTTCTCAAACTGAACTTCAGAGGTGCGGAAAAATATCCCTGCAGATTTCTTTGGCAAAACTAGTTTGTCAGCCTGGTGTGTCCTGCATTTCAGTTTTGGATTCAGCCAAGAATTTTCATTTCAGTGCATCACAACTGCTTGGCGGAGTATAACCTTCCACTACTTCATGAGACGCAGGAAATGCAACCAACTTCTAAGACTGAACTTTGGAAGTGTGGAAAAATACCTGCAGAATTCTTTGGAAAAGTGGTTTTTCGGCCTTTGGTTTCAGCCCACAACGTTCATTTTTGATGCATCGCAACCAATTGGTGGAGTATAAGCTTCCATTACTGGTTAGCTACATTAGCCTCGCAGCTCCAGCGCAAAATTAAAGGCGCCAACTTCAAGCACAGCACGTCTGACTGACCGCTTTTAGCGTAAGAGGAAATATGGCATCAATTAGATTTTTCGCTGCACTATTCCGGGTGGACAGAACGTTCCTGCCTAATCATGGTCCATCCAGTTCATTGAACATACTGTGTGTGGGCGGATGGAAGTGCGTGTGTTTGGAGTTTATGAGAAGGCCTAAAAGGCCTTAAACTGAAGCAAAGCTGTTGCTGATACCCCTGGAGAGGAAGAGAGAGAAAGAAAGAGGGAGAGAGATGAAAGGCATTAGATGAGAAAGGCTGATCAGTTATTTAGCACATAAAAAGAGAGATGGACCCAGAGGTCTGGAGTGCTAAAGGCCCTCCGCGACCGTAGCTAATCGGCTCTAAAACCATGCGGCATCAGCAGCTTGGAGCTATAACACATCCGCACACATACGCCGCGCATGACTTTACAGCTGTGACGGAGGTGAGCAAGCAAAAGAGCAGTGTCAGGCCAGCTGAAGGCCGTCACTATGGTGGCACACAAACCCCCCGTGGGTTGCTCTGACACACACACACTGCTCTCTCCCTGCATGGGGTCTGGAGGCCAATCGATCAGCGACTGAATCAAACCGCCATCTCCTGTCAGCGCTGGAGTGTAAATAAATGCTAATTTAGGCATCTATAAATAAAAATAATTTCACTAATAAACAAGATTCGTAATTTGTTCAGTGTCCATGTGTATTGACTCGAGCTTTGTTTCCTATTATACGGATAAGATAAAATATGATACTGTACAACATGATATAATACGATGCGATACACTGTACTGCTCATCCCTAGAGGCGCCACCAGTCTGATACCATCGATCGGTATCAGGCTGATATGAGCAGAAAATGCTGGCCTAGATATCAAAGGGAAAACAGCACTGAATTTGATTCAATTCTGTATCAAATCTGTCCTGAAATATCACTCAAATTGAGTGACGTGAGGTCATTCGCTGTGCATTTCTTCCTGTGGGATGGCTTATAGTTTGAGCATGATGGCCTACTTTTAGATGCTCACGTTTAGTGAAGAGCTTCAATTAAAAACATCTCATTTCGCTGTTGTCACAAAACCTCGTATCTCCAAAATGGTAAATTTACAGGAGAAGGAAAAAAACCTATGTTACTTTTAATGTAAGTCAATGGAACCAGAGTTTTTGTCCAAGCAATTTTAGGCCATTTCTTTTGGCCCTTTCATCATGAAATTTGCATACAATGTGAAAGGCATCATCAAATTATGTCGCAAACTGAAAAATGAAGTTTTGTTCCCACAGCAGCGATTTTATAGAATACTGGTTTTAAAAGAAGAAAAACTGGATCGGTTTTGGCCGAAACTTAAGGTTTCATTATCGGTATCATGCCTAAAATGAAGAAGTAGTGTCCTGCCATTTCTGCTGGAAATATGAGCCACTACTGGCTTATTTGTGGACACAAAATTGCCTAGGAATGATAACAAATACAGCACTGCGGGGAAGGAAAACATTGCTGTGGCATTTATTTGAACATCGCTGTCTGTATTTATTTATTTGTCTACTTTATGCTTAGATATGGAGCCAGTAACCTCACTGAGCAACAATTGTAATCAGTGCTTGCGCACAGAGCTGATAGCACATAGTTTGTGTGTGTATGTGTTTGTGTGTGTGTGTGTGTGTGTGTGTGTGTGTGTGTGTGTTTGTGTGTAGTGTTTATTCTGCTTAATCTCTTGTTATAGCAGAGTTTCATCTGCTTCTTGTTTATAGGCAGTCCGTTCAGACTCAATGCCTCAGAGTGAGATTTCTGAAAAGTATAACAAACAGGCTCTTATTTCTATGATGGATCTAATGAACCATTCTCATAAATATACTTGGTGGCTTCTTATAATGAAAAATGCAACGTTTCTTTGCAAACAACAATGTCCTGTGAAGGGCACTGACAAGTAAATAAAGGCACTGAGGAAGCGTAATTACATACGAATGCTGCTTTTTCCCTGCGCTGGCTCGCTGAGTCTGCTTCTATAAATATTCCTTCAAATTTCAGCTCCAAAGACTAAAGTTCAGGAAAAAGCAGCTCCATGCTGGACCTTTCTGGATCTTATCAAACTAAATGTTTGTACATTCACAAGGATATGGCAGATAATTCAAGATAATGAGCAAACAACATTTCGTCTGCAGACTTTTTAGATAAATTGCACGCCTATTAATCTTGACCACTTCACTAAAAAGCTTCTGAAACAAATGCTCTAATGCACTGACCAACAAAAAACAAAAAACGCTGGACGACTCAAGTTGTTTAAGTTACATTAATCATAGCAGAGAGGGAAGAACTAACGCTGGAAAGTTTTGCTGACATTAAGAAGTGCTGGGAACATCATTGCTCTAGTGATTTATTCCAGCTAAGCATTACATATGGATGTCAACAAGAGGAGGTGGTTTAAAGCACATTTATCACTTTCTGAGGGTGGTGTGGGAACGGGGCTGTCACGATTAATCGATTAAATTACTCATTGGTAAAATTTACTTTCTCAATGTAGGAGTAACTGGCAATTTGCATGAAGATCATACAGCCTGACTGATATATCAGTTAGATGATAATATTGACAAATACTGACAAGCAGTTTTATCAGTATCAGCAAAATTATTGCTGATAATTAGGCATCAGATTTCAAACTGCAGCCTTCCAACAAAATCTTAAGAATGCTCTGATTTTTGAGAGCCCAATATGAGGCAATATAACAACAATACAATCTGAACTGGGAAATTCAAATACAAAACATCTTCATGGTTAAAATAATATCCAAGCCTCACCTTTAGCATAAGAATAGCACGTTAAAAAGCACAAAAAGCCTTTTTCTATGAAGAGAGTTAATGCAAACAACAGAACAAGTCCACAAAAAAGCCCTATGCTACAGCATTTCGCTGCTGTCGGACCAAAACCTTGTATCTCTAAAATGGTAATTTTATAGAAAAAGGAAAAACATACTTTAGTTTTAATGTAAGTCAATGGAACCAGACGTTTTTCCAAGTAATTTTGAGTCGTTTCTTTTGGTCCATCCATCTTGCAATTCACACACAATATAAAAGAGTCGGTATTTTTTAAATTATGTCAAAAACTGAAAAACAACAAAAACAGAGAGTACGAGGTTTTTGGTCCGACAGCAGCGATTTGCTTTACTTTAGAATGAGAGTTTCTGTTGTTTATTTGAGGTGAAGGAATGTGGCTATTAGGAACAGTCATATTTCAAGTGATAGTTGACAAATGACAGTCAAATCAGTCGAAACAACCATATCAGTAATATTTACCAAAACTACAGGAGTATAAAGCTAAATTTGAAAATCAACATAAAATTATATTGGCCAATTTTATCGGTTTTTTTTAGCTCTTTAAAATCACTTGAGGCATCGCAAAAACATTTTTTACATCGGACAAGCCCTAGATGACAATGCACGTTAGTGTATATGTGTATTAAACACCCCTGGCCAAATTACGTTTTTTGTTAACTGAAAGTGAAAACAAGTTAACATATCCTTACTTAAATTTTACTGCACTTTTTCTTTTTATTTGCTGAGTTTAACAAACTGGAAAGAAATAAAACACAAAGCATAAACTGTTCCAAATTTTTTGCACAAGCAACGTTTTATGTATTTTTTCCAATATGTCTGAAAATGATGTCAGAAAATCAACAAAACTTTGCAAATTAGCTGGGGGCACACAAACTTTTGCACACGCCTCCATGTATATCTTAAAGACCCTTTCATTCTCCAGTACAGCATTCTTGTATCTTTGAAATGCACCATGGTTTAGTATTGATCATATACTTAGGGAAAAGTACAACAAACAAGCTCCTATTTCTATGATGGATCTAATAAATCATTCTCATAAATATTCTGTGTTTCTTCTTATTTGGCCATTTTTTTTTAAAACTCTGATAAGCTGGTTAAATAATAAAGCGAGAAACAGGTCAGAACAATCAGTATATTATTCAAATACTAATAAACCCCATAAGCTCCAGTGTAGAATAGGGAAAACTCTGCTGTTCTGCTGTGAGGTGATAGTGAAAAGCATGCAGGCTATTGTCTTCATTATGTGACAGGCCCTATTCTGAAAACCCGCAAAGAGAAGGAGCACAACAGATCGACAGCTATCACTGAGCAGATGAGAAAATAAAAGGCTTCGTGTGAAAAGGGGGGTTTTTCGGATTTCTCTGAAGATGGCTTGATTTCTGCTGTGTCACCGGGGTCTCTGGTGGGCTATGCGCGAGGTCAGGGGATATTAACTTCATTTACACACGGCTGCAAACATAGAGGTGAGCACAATGCAGGCCTGCCTGTTCTGCTTGGTAACGAGAGCAGGCCGGCTGACAGGTCACTGCCAGGCTGGAAGATGGATGAGTCGGCCGGTTGACCCTTGGCTTGCCTAAGAAGTCATCCCCCCCAGCCCCTCTCCCTCCGAAACAAAGACCCCCTACCCGCCACCGGCCGGCATGGAGTCCCAGCAACACTAATACAAGCCGACATCTCCATCGATTCTCCATGCACCACTTTTAGCTTCATTTTTCACCTCTTAAAGTTCAGGCTTATTATTCAGTTATTAATCTTAAAGCTTATTACCCCGTAACAACTATGTAACTACTATGAATAACTACAATGAGAGTCCTTAAGGCTTTAGAGTTCAAGCCTTGAAATAAATAACAACCAAAAAAAAGGATTTAATATTGTTACAGATAAAAAACCGAAACATACTGTTTTATAACAGGACCTCCAAACCTGACTGGCCGGATAACGTAGTGGCGCATCTTTGTGTTTTAGGTGTACTTGATGCAGAATGATACGCAGCTGCTTGTGTCCCAATATTCTATGCTGTTCTACTATGCTTGAAGTTAAAAACATATATCAAAATTACAAGATGATAAACTATATTAGGAGTGTAACAATACACACATTTCACAATACAATATGTACTGTGTTTCTTACACCATAAAAAAGTACATTATCGATATGTTTATAGAAGTGTAACAATGCACAAAGTTTTAGGTTTGATACAGTTTTTGATTTTGTACTCTTAAAAAAAAAATTTAAAAGTGCCACAAATGCCTCTTTGATAAATAGAAGAACCATGTGTGGTTCCCTAAACAAACCAAGTGTATAAAGAAATTGATATATTTGAATACAGGGTTCTTCCTAGAAGTTCAAAGGTTCTTCACACTCACACATCTAATATACAAAAATTTTGCTAGGCACAAAGAAGCCTTTTTGGGAATATTTTAAGCATGTGAGGACAAATTTTGAATCTATTTTCAATATTTCATGTTAAACATCTCTACAGATTCTACTGGTTTGGCTCGGATAAACAAAAGTTCTCCAGTAGAAAAAGACACTTATCTGCGTGCTCAGGTCACTCTTTGGTAACTGGATATACCAGTAAAAGTTCACTCATGAAGTCAACTGCTGCTATGCATTGGTGGCTTTCTCATTCTGCTCTAGCCTTCTTAACACTCCTAAATGGACTTGCCCTGGAAATAAAGGCAGGTTTTAATTTTCAGGTGTAATATGTAAGAGTGCCTTG
Organism: Piaractus mesopotamicus; assembly: GCA_023558415.1. NCBI lineage: Eukaryota > Metazoa > Chordata > Actinopteri > Characiformes > Serrasalmidae > Piaractus > Piaractus mesopotamicus. The sequence continues at coordinate 19,189 of JAILXH010247421.1, forward strand.
GCATAAAGTGAACTTCTTCAATGCCTGCTGAGCCAACTCTAATAAAACCAACCCCAAAAAAACACAACCCCAGAGCTTATGAGCAACTTTAGAAAAAGGCCAGTCATTTAAGCCCAGTCACTGTACTCTGATGGGATGCAATCAGAAGCCTACGGTTGACAAATGACAATAGAGGGCAAATGAGAGACTCTCAGAAAAGAGCAAGGGGCCTATTGGCAATACAAATCTCTACATTTCGATACATATTGAATTCGGAACACTGGTTATTTTCAAGAAAATGTCAAATACAGGGAGCCAGGTTGAAAAAATAACAACTGCAAAAACTTTTATTGCACATAAAAAGTGATGCCTGGTTGAATAATTAAAAATGAAGGCATTTGCTTGATTATAAATTGTTTTTCATTAATTTTTTCACCAAATTCTCATCACCACAACACAGTAAGATTTGAAAATAAAAGTATAAATAATGCATCTCTCTGCTTTTTTCATATGTATACTGTTGTCAGACCAAGTAACACATTTTAACAGTACATTTTGCAATTTTATCTCATTACCGCTACACTTTGATGACCATTGAGATTTGTCATGTAACACCTGCCATACAACACTGTGTTCTTTTGGTTCACGTTGTAAGACTTTGCAAGACAAAGATTGGAGCTGATTTATTCGACGGCTAAAAACCACAAAGATCTATTTTCCAATCTAAGAAAGCACAAAAAGGGCTAAATACGGGTAATGAGAAACAGATACCTGGACACAATGTGGCGGAGAATTGGGCTAAAAAAATGCCAAAAAATAATCATTTGGCTTTTTTTGCTGTACCATATAGAGCTCCAACTGACATGAATATATGAATATTTATGGACACGGTTTGAAGCTGTTTCATGCAAATGACTCCAAACTTCATACGCCTCATTCATAGACATGATTTAAGTAAATCAATACTACAATAAGCTTCAAATTTCCATATCCACATGCACACAAAAGCACAAAAGCACATGCACCTACAGAAAAAAAAAAAATATTGAAAACTTTCCTAGTTGTCTAAAACTTGAAAGACACCCACTGCCTTCCATACAGCCGTCTCCAACCTGTCTACACTTCACACACGCTGGCACACGCTCTTCGCTAGGCTTCCTAGGCTTTACTTTCCCAGTCTTAATGTTGACACACAGCCACAAACTCTCACTCACGCACGCGTTCACTCGTCTCCTTCGTAATTGCTCGCCGTCTGTCCATCGGAGAGGCAATCAGCCAGGCCAGCGCAGATGCATTCTGAAGTGTCCATGTGTCCGTTTAAGTGTGTACGCCCGCTTATGTGTGTGAATCGTGAAGTTCTGTGCGTATTCTTGTGTGTTTCTTATGTACAGTATGGTGCAAAAAGCGAAAGACCAGAGACGTGTGATATATATTTCGTTTCCAGTCAAAGTGGTCATAAAAAAGTGAAAATAAAAACCTGGCCCACCACCTGCAAGACCTGTTAGACCACCAAAAGTGTCCCCATCAGATAAACAGTAGTTAAAGCTTTCATATTTGAGAGACTGGAGCTCCAATCTAGTTTTAGATCTGAAAAAAATCTACAGGTGTTTCTGTCCATTGTTCAGCTGTGAGAAGGCAACTCAATGGGTCTGAAAGAACAATGGACTGGCCACCACAGACCTCAACGTAAATGAATTAGATTGCTTGGATTTTGAGTAGAAAATTCAACCAACTTCTGAGACTCAACTTTGTAGGTATGGGAAAATATCCCTGCAGAATTAGTTGAAAAACTGAAAGCATGTCTCTCGAAAAGGACAGAATTTACAATAAAGGTAAATGGTGGACACACAAAATACTGCAGTTGTAGTCTTCTATTAAATATAAATATACATAATGTGTGGCCATTTCAACTGGACCGAATTAAAGAAGCGAAAGGCAGTGTTTGACTATTTCACAGTACTGTATATAAACATGCTGTTAAACTCTTTTTTTTTATTCAGCTTTTAATAGTAAATTATTAAGAAACGTCTAATAAACGTATATGTAGGAGGGTCCACGTATGGGTCCTTTGCTGTTCAAGGGATTAAGCATGTGTGCTGTGTGCATTTGAGCGTGCACGCCGCGTGAGCGTGCGCGCGTGTGTGTTCAGAGCGGCTTTAACCCGAGGCGGCCGGGTGAAAGTGATATGTGAGCGGGCTGAAGGCTTTAGCTGCGGCTGAGCGGTGGGGAGGGTCCTGTTGTCAGAGGGACTCTCCTCAGGGAGAGCGCCGGCCTCAGCACCTCAATCTCCCGCTAAGAGCAAAATCAATAACTTATTACATAACCTCACACTTTTCTCCCTTTACACCCACAGAGGCGCAGGCCGGGGTGGGCTTTCACACACCAGTTCTACCATGAGAAGACAAAAGAAACACTAATTTGCACTTTCTCTCTTGCCTTTTAGGGACAATGCAAAGTGTACTTTTGTGTACATTTCTAAGCCCTTCAAACTCTAAGAATCTGTCAGATATCAACATTTTAGTGCCTCTTTTTAGTGACTCTACATAACATACATAGTAGTTACACTGTAGTTACATAGTAGTTACTGAATAATAAGCATTAAAGGGCCCATATTGTGAAATGTCCTCGATTTTTGTGTGTAGTATGATTCAGAAAGTACTCTTCACCCCATAGTTCACACAGTCTATATATGCAAACTAAGCTGTGAAAACGCCCTGCTTTAAACGTATTCGTTTTGTGATGTCATAAGGATCGGCACATTTATTTATATCTCGATCTATTCAGCCAGTGGGTTGAGCTCCGACCATTCATGTTGAAGTTATAAGCAGTGTTTCAACCCGCACTGCTTTTTAAAGCACAGTGGGGGGCAGCCAATGGGGACAGAGCTCATTTACATACAACAGTTTTAAAGGCACAGTAACATAAACAGCCCGTTTAATTCTAAGGGATGAAGAGATGTTGGAAATGGTCATAAAATGGTCAAAATTATGAGTGTTTTGGGGAAAAATAGGAAGAAAAAGACAATATATGCGCCCTTTAATAAGACGTATTATTTACTATTTAGAATAAATTATGTAGTGACTACTATGAAAATGATGTGTAAATCAGGAACTCAGGTGTTCCACATACAGTCATCAAGCTTCACTTGTAAGTTTGGCAGAAATCAAGTTTCATGTTCAAATTGCAAAAAAGCTGACCATGCTTACGAGGAACGAGAGCACTTTGGATCGGAAACAAACAGCAGTGGACAGCCGAGACCGATCCCACCACGGCGAAAAACAGATCGATAAGCTGTGCTGAGTCTGAGTTCGGAGTCACATCGGCTCGCGTCACGCGGCTCACCTGCCGGGTCGAACCGGCCGAGGAGGAAAAAAAAAACTACCCCACGCTTTTCCCTGACCGGCAGGTGGGGACCGGGCCGTCATCCGTCAGAGGATGAGTCCGTCCATGACAGGCCCAGATACTGCGGCATCCCCCCTCTGAGGAACTCCCCTCCGTTTGAATAATTAAGGCCACTTAGTCTTCTCTAACGGACGGCTGTTTCCAGCCATCGCGTTAACACCTGATCAATCAGCTGAGTGTCAGGGCTTAGAAACTGCCCCCCCCCCCTCCCACCACCTCCACCCCCACGGTGGCATTTGAAATGCAGAGAGTGGCCTTGCCTGAGTGTTGGCTTTTGCTCTGTGGCCCGCCTGCTGGCTTGCTTTTTCTCCACCTCTGCTGCCTTTGTGGCTGGACTCCATGGTAAGCAGCCCTTCCCGGGGTTAAAGCCATCCATCAGGCTCAGACTAACTCCTGTCCGGCTTCCCGACGCAGCCGAGATGGATGATAGCGGTGTCTGTCAGGCGCTAGAAGCGCGTTAGCATGTTAGCAAATGCTGCAGGGGAAATAAAGGCTACTCTCCTCTAGAAATGTAAACAGCAAGGTATTGGCAGGAATGGGCAATATGATGGTGTTTTAGTACTATCGCGATAAATTGAGTCACAATATGCTTTTCTGAGTATATCATCTCTTATCAACGTACTTCTAGATAACTTATTAAATATATTATAGATATATAAAAAAGATTTAGACTACCTAAGGCCAGCCTGTAAACATAGACAACCACAACCAATGTATCTTAACTTCATAAGCAGCTTGAACAGCTTTTTTATCTCTTGTTTCTTCTCAAATTGTTTATTAAAATGCATAACAGATTTATTTAATGAAATATGTTGTTGGTAGTGGGCTTTACACACACACATTTAGGGTTAATGCAAAGTATATTTAAGCAAAAACATTTCTTAACCCTTCAAATTCTAAGAGGCCATCAGCACATCAACCCTTTAGTGCCTCTTTCTTATAGCTACATGACCTATGTTGTAGTTACCTAGTAGTTACATAGTAGTTACTTAATAATAAGACGGCCAATTTCATGACAAATCGGAATTTCCTAGTTTTTTTTTTTCAAATAAAAGTGGTTGATGACGCATGTTTCAAAATGTACTCATCACTCTCCATTTTACAGTCCAGATATGGAAACTGAGCTGCAACAACAGCCTGTTTTAAATTCATTGTTTTTGTGACGTCATGAAGGTGAGTGCATTTACATATCTCCATCTATTTAGCCTACAACAGTTTAGCTGTGCTCACACTGACGTTATAAGTAGTGTCTCAGAGTGCTTTTTGGATGAAGCACAATGCAGGACAGCCAATAAGAGCAGGCCTTATTTACATATATCAGTTTTAAAGGAACAGTAACAAATACAGTCAGTTTAATTCTAATGGATA
>JAILXH010247451.1:12703-25913 GCA_023558415.1 Piaractus mesopotamicus
TGCAAGCACATTTTGCATTTTACGCAAACACTAAGACTGAGAGAGTTCATCACCTTTGAAGCATTTTTACAGGCTTACACTGCGAATGTGTGGTCATTTGTGCCACTATACCGCTGTGCTGACTTTGGTACCACTAAACAAGTCAAGTGAAATACATCAAATCAAGTACTACATTTCCATTTGTACATATTAAAAATACTTTGGAAGATCACTCATAAGAACATAAGCAGGGAGAGGTTAGTGTTCGTGTTAAGTTTAGAGGGTCCAAGTGACATAGATTTGATGACAGCATTTATGCGGACATCACATTTTTGATGTAAGATTTATTTAATAGCTTTATTTAATAGCTTTTTGCCTGTGAACCGCATCCTCCAGAAATAGCTGTGTGTTGAGCTTTCCCATTTCACATCACATAGTTTGGTCGTTATCTGTAATGAGACTTTGACTCTGTTGCTGCAAATGGCTGTTACTTAGTAAGATGTATTTTTCAAATGACGTGCTGTGGGCTATTCATATGTCAGAAGGTCAGAGTAAGTGCCAGTGTTCATTTAGTAAATGAAGTTAGCAGGGATGGCAGTAAACCAGGGCTATACAGTAGATGATGCAGTCGCACAGGCCACTGCACTGAACATTAAGTAGGACGCCGGACTTTGCGAGTTTGCCATATATTTAACGTGTCAGTTCCGGTGGCTGTTTTAAGCGAAAGATGCCTCTGAACATGGCGAGCACCCTGCAGTGTGTGAAAGTGCTATTTTCAGAACTACTGCCACCTCAATCTACACCACCAATTGCTCACTGCAGGTGGCTTTCTAATGGTCACGCCACAGATCAACCTCAACATTATCTCAGAGTGACAAACTGTGAAGAAACACGCTTGGATATTTCTACAGTGATGTTATAAAAAAAAGGCAGTTGCTTTTTCTAGATATGTGGCCTCAATTTGGTGTTAAAATAACAGCAAGCCTCCAAAATACACTACCATCTGACTATGAACTGGACAGAGCTAAAATGGAATCAGTCTGTTTATTTGTATAGCTTGAATAAACTTGCTCTCAGAAGTTACTTGTGTGTGATAGAGTAATGCCCACACACACTAAACCCACCCACATCCATCTTTTTCAGTTATCTGCCACTAGTTTCCTCTATAGCTTTATGTAAGAATATAGTTGTTTAAGTGCTGCAGTAGAAACATTGCATAACGTCTTGGCTCACACTCAGGAATACGCATCTACAAGCACGACATGTGCTCATCAAGTCTCTGTGCTGTTAGCACTGCAGATAAAAGTGGCCCAAATCCCATCTACTACACAAATACATCATATTACATTATCCTTTTAATGTGGTTTATGTCTGACATCAGTCTGAATAGATCGCAAGCCTCAACTGACCTACATGTGCAAATGAGCACTGGCCTGCTAATACAGCAAACACAGCTGTCCTCAACCTTTCTTTAAAACTCAGACTCCTTTCACTCAACTTCAGAATGAGTTGTGTAAACTGCTAACGTCAGTTTAAGCTTGAAGACGATTAAACGACACTGAACAAAGTTTCCAGAAAAGAGTGAAAATTGAGGAATTTCTGTGCTTGTTTTAATTCTGGAAGCTGATCAGAAAGAAAAAGATCAGCTTCTTTCGATCATGTACCTTGAAAAACAATGTTAGCAACGAGATGCTAACAGTGCCAGAAATGGCGATTATATGCACTGAATAAAGACACCTAGTTTGTGGGAGGCTCCTTTGCTTCTCCCTGATTTTGGATAGCTGTTAGTTTGATTTCTCTGGTTAGAAAGTGCTGCGCTTGTTTGTTTACACTTGTCTTGCCTGTCCTCCAAAACGGAATACATGTATAGTAACCGTAGTTGCGTTTCAGTGGTGTTGCTGCAAGAGGTCTGTTCCTGTACACGCAATATATGAAGATATATTAATGAAGATTGAGTTGGATTGTCATAAAAGTTGCATTAATTCTGATCTGACTCTACAGACAGAGGTCGGATTTTCAGTACCACGTATGAAAGAGGCCCAGTTTGGAACTGAAACAGATTCTATGGGTTTTTGCGCTTCACACTGTCACACAAAAACAAATATGTCACATACAAAGAAGAAGATTTTGTTTGGGTTTCTTCTATCTGCAGTGTGAGCGCAGCCTAAGTAAATGAGCATGTGCTGTAAGTGGTGTAGGTTTTATTCAGGTGGTGCTGTCAGCACGGGCCATGTTTTCTAAATCGTTTAAATAAGAAAAACCTGAAAATGCCTGACTTACAACATTTAGTTCCTCACACATCACTGCACACGTCAGCTAACAAACCAGAAGCATTTTATTAGACATCTGCTGAGGGAGTGTGGAGATGATGCTGACTGCCTCCTTTGCTGTGCTTTGCTGCGTTGTGTGTGTGTATGTGTGTGTCTCTTCCCAGCGTGGTGTCTGAGGAATGAGGGTGTGAGCTCCGTGCTGCTGGGGGCATCCAGCACCGACCAGCTGATGGAGAATATCGGAGCCATACAGGTGAGCCACTGACCCAAGCACAAGTCCTTGGTTGGTTCATCTTCCTGAGCTGTATGAATGCGTGTTTGGCAGAGTGTACGTACACACACACACACACAGACACTGTTTACTGAAATATGAGAGTTGGTGTCCTAATTAACGAAAGCCACTAAATCACATTAAGACCATGTCTGACTATTAATGTAAATGGATATTACATAATATTACAGCGCTGAATGTTCACTTTATTTTGGGATTTTCATCATGTCGTCCCTCAGGGGAGCCACGCATAAAACGTAATAATGTAATGCAAAGGAAAAGCTTAGTGAACAGAGTAATCAGTGGAAGTCTTGCAACTGTGTCAGTCTCACAGAGCATGATTATAACTGGTGTAGATGATCATTTACAGAGCTTTTCTAATGTGCTTCTTTAGTTTGGCTTACCAGCTGAAAAGGTCATCCTGCTTTCACTGAAGGTGCAGGATGACTTCAAGTTACACATGTAATGTGATCTAAAGGCAGTTTAGATGTTCCACTCCACTTATTTCTCCTTATATTAGCTTTTTTGACAGTTTCAGTTGGGGACCAAAGTTTGTTTTAAGACTAAAGCTAAAGCTCTTTGTGTGCTGGAACTCGTGCCCCTTGAGCAGTTCAAGTGATAAAAAAAAACCCAAAAACCATAAAATGCAATTTCCACTTGTTTTGGGTCCCTTATATATATGATTTACATCATTTAATGACTGGATTTTTATCTCAATAGGTGAGCAAGCAAGTCAACAAAGTAAATTGCTTTCTGTTTTGTTTTTTGTTTTTTTTTCGATACAGCTGTCTTTGTGGAGAGAATGTGTGAATAGATTTTACAGGTTCTTTCAGCCCTCATTGCTCACTAGCAGCTCAACACATTTGCAACATTTCACTCACAGTGTCCTAGTTAATCTGATGACAGTGAGTGTGTTTACATGCACTTAATAATCCAATAACTGCAGATCATCAGATTTTGTCAGTAGATCGATCAACACGTTTACATGCACTTAAGTAATCAGATAATGGGGAAACTCTGGGTTTACATGAGTCAGGCGGTAATCGGATTTCTGCTTTGCAACCAGCCAATAAACTCACAGACATTTAGTCACGCCACTTTACCAGAAAATATGAATATACATCATCTAGAAGATGAAGAATATTTAAATCCTTCATTTCGTCAAGCATGTAGTTGGTTTCAGTGTCATTTTGCTGCATCTCACAGCGACGCTGCTCGCTTATTTATGGTAACATGGTCTGTTTTCACACATGCGCAGACTGAGAAATCCAAAAGAAATCCGAGTCAGAGTTTACATGCACTGAGAAATCTGATTACTGAGCTAAACTCCAGCTCTTTTTATCAGATTTCTTAATCAGATTTTGAGACCTTACACCAATCTAAGAAATCTGAGATAACTTTAGAAATCCGATATTGGATTATTGAGTTCATGTGAACACACTCAGTTATGGGTAAAATGTTTTATTTTATTTAAAAAAAATCCATTCCACTAGGGGGGGCTGCAGAAAAGAGGCTACTTAACCTAAGTATAAACTAAATTTAGGCTGTGGTGGGTTAAAAGCTTCCATTATTTGTTAGCTACATTAGCCTTGTAGCTCCAGACTTTGGGCGTGAAGTATGTCTCAGCTGGTCAGCTACATTTAAGGTGAAGATTGTGTAAATAAGGTTTTTCGCCCAACCATTGCTTTAATCACGCTTCTGCCTTTTTCCACTTTTCTGGTATGATTAATGTGACTTCCATACAGTACTCCTGTTCAGAGAATATTTATGTTTTCTCATGCAGGTTCTTCCGAAGTTATCGTCATCAATCATTCATGAGGTGGACAGTATCCTAGGCAACAAGCCGTACAGTAAAAAGGACTACAGGTCCTAGAGGGAGCGTTCCTCTGCTCTGTTTGCTCCTCTGTCTGCCTGAGCTTTGACTGAATGAGACCTTGGCACACAGGACTGGCACGGTCACAGGTCCTGCTGGACAGGCCAGCTCACACACCCAACGGAGTCTGCTGATTTTAGGTGGGAAGAGTAAAAGATCTTCAGAACGACAAGCAGGAGGGGGGCGCAAAACCCGGACAAAATCAGGTAGAGGCCGCCTCAACGAGCAGAACGCTCCTTTAATCCAGAGAGGAACCACAGAAACAGAACACGCTCATTCACTCGCTTGCTCTTTCTCTTTTAGACAACTAGTAAACGCAGAGTTCCAGAGGAACGTCTGTATCTATTCTATAAATGCATGTGATTCACAGGCCAAAGCACATGCTTTCTGTCCTTTACCCTGGAAATATAACCATCCTACAAATGCTATTGGAAAATAGTCAGCATATCATTCTTAATAGCATTGGTCAAACCCTGCGGTCACTGACAAGTCTCTAACGGAATGAAGGAATGCTTTTGGCAGCGAAATTTTTACGCCTTACACATCATCACCCACCTCTGCCTGGAGAATGGTGGTCGGCTCTATTGAGCAGTAAAATTATGAAGACTACAAAGACGTCCTTAACACCTTTTATGGCCAGGACCCAGTTTAACTACACACTTCTGTAACCTAAGAATGACTCAGCCAGTTTGCATTGTAGTCCATGTGGATACTTAATAATAAGCCTTAGTGTGTAATAAGCCTGGGATTTTAAGGGTTAACCTCTGTAACACTAGCACATCCTGCAGGGGCTTCTGCTAATCCGATCGTGCTAGTGGTGGTTTTGAAAATCTCGGTCTTCAGATTCATAAAATTCCTACCCCAGTTCATTTTCCAGTAAATATAAAGGAGAAAATGTGTATTAATTTTAAATTATAATGTCTAGTTTTTTTTTTCTATATTTGAAAAAAAGTAAAGTGAAAAAGTATTTTGTCAAAGCGTGTGGGTGCCCTCGCCTCCCCCTAGTGTTTTAAACCCTTCACTGTAGCTTAGGAAGCAAGTGAGCAGTTTAAATATTACTGCATACAGTCAACTATCCAGGCAACAGTGGTTCGCTGGGCTGAAACCAAAGAATTCTTATTAATGTATGTATTCTTCTCTATTTTCCTCCCAAAATATTTATAAACATGTCCTCCTAATATACATGCGGAATGCGCACATATCTTGGATTATTTAAAAGGAGCATATTGATGAAAACCCGTTTTTATCATAAGAATTTTTCAGTGTAATTCATCTTTCCAGTGTTCCATATATGCTGATTTGCCTTAATGTTAAATATTTAATTACTAATCATTTCTGTTTTAGAAAATAGAGCACAGCTCATCCTTTAATATATATTTATTTATTTACAATGTGTTTTTTTTTTATTATTATTATTATTATTATTATTATTATTACTTTATCTTGTAAAGTATGGAGCACAGTGAAACCATTTCCAGTTTGAAGAGATGTTGAATTACTTTGACCACTGGTGTGCACAGTACTGACCCCAACAATCGATGTCAGAGACTGATTCCTGCCTCTTTTATTGTCCTATCAGAAGCAGTATTGTTTCTTTGTGTTTGTTTGTCCAGTGGCTCCCTCTGCTGAGCAGTGCTGCACTGCTGGGACAGTGCCAGAGACACAATTACAGCAACACCAAATCCTCTCACTGACTATCTCATTTAAGGCTGTTCCACAGACCACTGTTCACATTTAACTAAACACCCCTTCAGTTATGGTACACTTCCAAAAACTGTCTCAACATATTGTCTCCTTAATATGGACTACAGAGCACTGTACTGTCACTACGCATGAAAATATTCCAGTACATGTTGCATGTTGCGAATGGTACTGTCTGAAATGTATCTCTCACGTTAGATTGTTTACAAATTTATTATCACAGTAGAGGTTGGCAGTGTGAAGTACAGTACAGGAGGTTTGTAATTTCCAGACAATTTTACCATTTGTACAGTAGGCCATAATGTACATCTTGTATAAAACTCTGCTGGCACCCATGTACTAAAATTGCATTTGGACTGCAGAAGCAGAATTAGGGCACCGTAAAGAAGCTCACTGTAAAAGATGAGCACTAGTGTTTATATTTCAGAGCTGACCAGAGGATGAAAGGACTTCATTTCAGTGCATACCACACATAAAAGTGGTCTTACAATATATGCAACTGTCACTAAGTGCATAAATAACTGGCTAAAGACTTAATAAACACATTAACAAGCCCATCAGAAAGAAGTTGAATACAGTGTTTGAGTGCCCTCTGGCTTTTAAAGGCTCCTTTAATCAAAGTCCACTGTTGAAGGACAGTGGCTTAGCAGTCAGGTCTGACTGCTGAGGGTTACATTAAGGGTCTACAGACATTCATCTGTGTTGAAGTTTGTGTGTAGTGTACTTTGCAGAATCTCTGTGTCTACCAAACTAGACGGTCATGTTATACGGTAAATGAGTTTTGCTCTATGTACAGTGTGTGGCATCAAGCATCTGGTTGTATCGCAGCAGCCCTTGGATGAGCAGCAGAAATTACTATATATTTGCACTTGCTCAAAAAGCCATTAATATCTCTTCATTGGGCGTGGCTCACGTGGAGCTGTGTGTGTGTGTGTGTGTGCTGCAGCATGTAGAGGACGACCCTCGTCAAAGCGAACCGCTGTTGGTGCATGCCATTTTCTGAAACAGCCTCTTATTTATTGGAGCAAGGTTTTCCTCCGAGGGCAGGAATTCCTGAATTTCCCTGTAGAGTTAGCTCAAGTTGAGTACCTTGTTGTATAAAGACGCGAAACAATCCAGTAATCCTATATATAGGAGCGACTGTATGTAAACGAAAGTGGATCATTTTAGATAAGATGTTTTAAAGATTTGACGGGAATTAGATGCTGAGATTTTGTTTTACAGCCTGAGTTGTTGACCATCGCGTGAACAATGTTTTCATTTCCTTTTGGATACATACGTGTTGGGATGTCGGTCTGATTCCTCGGTCTGACCTCCACATATTGTACTGGTTTTACTGGATGTCATCACTTTTGCCTTGGCAAGCATTTATTACAATAAGCTTGAAGAAGAAATATGTACAGCTTAAAATTCAATTGAAAATAAACCATAATGCATAAATGGTGGTGTTGTGTGGCTCATTACTTAAGCGTGGAGGCCCTTTATGATGTAATCATGTGTACAGCTTGATTCCATAATCCTTTATATTTAATCACCTTATTAATTAAAGACTACAGTAAAGGTTTGCTAGACTCAGCTTTATTTTAAAGCATTATATACAACTGAGAAATAGAAGTGCTGTATTTATCCCTGGTTTAAAACAACTAGTACTGAAAAATTAATTGTTTTGTTTTTGCATAGTGCATTTTCCACTTTATGGATACAGAGCAGAATTTACAGATGAATTGTCTTTGAGACACATGTAGAAAAATACATCCTTCTATAAAATATATTTTTATATAAATGTAATCAAAATAGTAACATTTCTTATACAGTAAAATGGAGGTGTTTAGTAGATTAAGGTTTTACAGTACTTATATGCACACATGCACACAAAAAACATGTATAGACTACTCAGCAATATTGAGCTTTCACTGTTTGTACATACCATATGTAAAACACTGTTTACGCTTGTTCTATTAGTTGCATTATTGCATAATCCAGCACTTTTTTATCATCCATGTGTTACCGATCTTTGCTAGAAACAGCATCACAAAATATTGCTGCCTTATATTTACAGTGCACAGTATTGTGCACGATATGTTTTGAGAGAAAATGCTTAAAAAATGATGATGACCTATACAGAGTGATGATTTTATCAGTGTTCTTGATACTAATATTATCATTCTGTTAAAAAAATCAAAAGCCTTTCTTAATACTCACTAGGGTTGTTCATACATGTATATAAACATATCGCTGTTGTCGGAATAAAACCTCGCATCTCCATTTTTGACATTTTTCAGTTTTTGGCATAATTTGAAAATACCTGTTACCCTTTACACTGTATGTAGATTTCATGATGAATGGACTAAAGAAATGCCCTAAAATGACTTGGAAAAAAGTCTGGTTCCATTGACTTACATTAAGGCCCAATCCCATTTCATCCCCCCTCGCCCCTACCACTTAGCCCTTAGCCCTCTGTTTTGCGCGTTCATGTCTAGGGTTAGGGTGTCCCAATGCTTGTTGAGATAGAGGGGTAGGGCGAAATGTTAGAGCCATGAGGCCCTCCAAACAGAGGTTTTTCAGAGTCACACTCCAAACAGTGTTATGAGAAAAAAAGAAAAACCAGCAAGATGGCTGCACGAGCGACCAAAGAAACCCACAAATGTGAGAATTTTCTCTGTTAAAAAATTATGATAACCATTATATTATCTTAGTTTAATGTCGTTTCAATGTATTATGGTCATTTTCTTCATAACAAGCATAAAAAATCGCTAAAGTATGCTAATGTCTTGGTAGCTAGCTAGCTAACTTTCCTGTTACCATTTAAGGTGGAACGGAAAAATTCAAACAAGAAGCTGGTGAATACCCGACTTCAGTTTCATATCACCAAAGAATTAGTGGTGGGCGATCATAAATAATTGTCCCCCTCTTTGAAGACATATGATGCCCTAAATGTAACTAAAGCCCAGCAGTGAGGAGCTGAACTTTTCCCTTCTCTGCTATCACTGAAGGCGGGCCGGGTCGCCTACAGAGCAGCGCTAGTAGCCTGTTAATGAAGCATGTTTTTTTTTTTTGTTTTTTTTTAATTTGTCCCATTTCGTAGGGCAAGATTTCAACCACTACCCCATGTAACTCAATTCCAAGGGGTTAGGGTGACACTCAAAAACAAGGGGTAGGGGTAAAAAGAAGAAATGGGATTGGGCCTAAAAGTAAAGTATGTTTTTTCCTCCTCCTGTAAAGTTGGAGATAAGAGGTTTTCTTCTGACAACAGCGATATTATTTTTAACACATTACAAATCTTTGGAAAAAACTCAAACTTGTGATGTCCTCTGTCCAACCTGCAGACATTTACCCTGATCTTTCCATTCTTTCATCTTTGGTCTGGATGCTGCCAGGGCGTACTCCGTCAGTATTCTTCCCAGTGGGATTCAAGAGATTTTTTTACAAATCAGCATCTGTAGCCATAACGACCATGTTTCTCCTTCACGAGGAGTCCTTGTTGCATGTACAGTGCATTGGTCATTATTGCAAATATTAAAAAAACAAAGATTTGTGTCTAAAAGTTCCCATCATCATGGTCAAGTTTCCTCAGGTACTGAATAAACATGTTTCCATTGTGGAGAAAGTTTGTAGTGCACTTGTTTGGCTTGCTGCAAGGCTAAATGGTCATTAAGGTAAAGGGTCATTTTTGCAGCTGTTATACTGGCGAGCTGAGCCGAGTTTGATTCTTCTTTTTGCTTCTGTGAAGCTGATGAGTAGATGTAAGAACGCTGCCTGCAGAGAAAAGTCAAACAGTAAAGTAACTAAAGAGAATGTAAAAGATTTTTTTGTTCTCTAAGCAAGAAATGATAGATGTACCCTCTAAACAGCTTGGTCCCATCCAGCCGTTTGGACACGTGCACTGCCCGTTCCGTGGATTACACTGTGCTCCATTTCCACACTCACAGCTTTCAGAACATTCCGGACCATAGCGATTCAGTGCACAGGCTTAGCACAAGAAAATTGAGTAAATGTAACACTGTTATGTAAAATTCACAGCATCAAAAGGAATTACACAGAAAAAAAGACATTACAGTAATATTTGCCACTAGAATGAATGAATGAAACTTACTGATATCACAGCGGCTTCCCATCTTTCCTGGTGCACAAAGACATCTACCGCTCACAGGGTCACATGGTGTGTCTCCATCACAGTCACATGTGTTGCCACAGTCGGGTCCAAACCGGCCCTGTTCGCACTCTGAGAGGAGAATAGCAGCACTGCTCAGACAGCAGACTTTTGGTTGGTACCTTCACGAATGTTCAACTAAAGTACTGTAGTGTGTCCAAGAAATGTTTTTGACATGTTAGTTTTGAGTCTGTGCTCTTCAGCATTTATTCACTGAGTTTATTTTGTGAAAGACTTTTATTAGAAATGACAGGTCCAGGAACCGCCCCACGGTGTGTGAGTGTGCGTTAGAGAGAG
Source organism: Piaractus mesopotamicus (assembly GCA_023558415.1). Classification (NCBI taxonomy): domain Eukaryota; kingdom Metazoa; phylum Chordata; class Actinopteri; order Characiformes; family Serrasalmidae; genus Piaractus; species Piaractus mesopotamicus. The sequence continues at coordinate 23,245 of JAILXH010247451.1, forward strand.
ACGAGAGATGTGAGCCGTGTCAGAGAGCGAGCTGAAAAACTCTGCTTATGTACGGCGTGGCTGTGGCCGACAACTCCTGGAAAATAAAGCACCACAACTTGTGTAAAAGCAGTGCTTCTTTTAATAGTGGTGAGCGCTACAGAACTATCTGAACAAGCAAAGATTTCCCGATATGTCCAAGATGTAATACATAGTAATATAGCAACAGGAATTCTACTACTGTGTCGAGCCATTTTAGATTTTATTTCCTATTTTTCTTGATTTCATGAATTCAGTGCAGGATTTGATGGAACATTTACCAACATGTCAATTGACACAACACTGATATACCCTGGGGTTATTTCTACAGTTCATCTTTAGTACGACTAGGCTGCAGTAATTTTTACAGATGTGAAAACATGCAGTTCATTACAAGTTACTGGCATGACAGATGCAGATGGTGTGGTAGTAATTACATTGCTGCACCTTCCCTTCTTTAACAAATTCTGTCCAAATAGTACTTAACAGTCCTCTGGTATAATCAGTGTTCCTCACCTCTCTCACAGCGGCCTCCTTGGTAACCTGGAGGACAGAGACAGCGGCCAGTGCTGGGCTCACACTGGGCCTTACCGTGGCAATCGCAAAGATGCTGGCAGCGGCGTCCATGGAAACCAGGAGGGCAAGCTTTAAACACAAAAGCAGAGCCGTATGCTGTGTTCAGAATCACTCACTACTGCAGAAAGTGCACTATACAATGTGTCAGACATTTTGTAGTGTTGTTCCAAATCTGGTCAACTTCACTCACTATATAGTTCACTATCAAAGTCCCATAATGCATTACAAATTTAAGTGTATAGATGATGTACACTACAAATTCCAATGTATACCACAATGCAGTGGTGTTTTAATAAAGTAAAAGAAGAAGCTGTCAGAGTAAGGCAAGTATCGTTAGACAGGGAACACACAGACAACAGAGGGCAAAACAGGACAGTTTTATACACAAATGTAGGTCGAGAGCAGTTTTACATAATTTCATAAATTTACATTAGTGAATTGCAATGCATGTTTAACATTTGAGCAGCTTCACAGACAGATTAAAACTTTTGGTGGTACAATTTAACTAAATTTATGACAGTTAGTCAGTAATTAATGTACTGCTTGCTCACCCTATAGTTCAACCTCTCTAACAGACGTTAGGTTTTTCTAGCTGGCTGCCCTCCAAAGGTCAAAACTGCTGCATCTCTGCATAACAGCTAATCGTGATCCTGTATCTGTCTGTGGTGTTTTGCGCTCATTAATTTTAGCTGCTTGCCACGAATGCCTCTGTTTTCTGCTCTCATTTTCCGCTGCCGCAAATATCCCTGATTAAATAATTTAAGGTAACTAAGATTGTCACACATCCATCCGGATCAGCTCTATCTGAGAACTCCAATTCCCAGAACTCCCTTGGGAATTACGTGACTGCTGACTCTCATTCCACAACCTATCATCGTTTGGCCTCACCAGAATACTGATATGTTTCACCTGTCTTCCTTGTTCACGTGACCAATGATAGTTAGTATTTAAAGCCCGGGCTTTAGTTAGACCTTTGTGAAGTATTGCTTTCTTGTGAGCTACTGAACGTTTTCTCTTGTATTGCCTACTTGTTTTTCTGACTCTTTCTCTGGATTTTCGACTCTGCCTTTTGTCTCTGCCCTATTGGATTTTGTCTGCCTTCTGGTTATGTTTGTCTTTTTGTGTTTTTGGGCTGTTCTGGATCTGACCATTGCCTGTGTTTTGACTACAAGTTTGGCAAGTGTTTCAATCAGTAAAGCCTCTTTTTCTAAGTTCATCCGTGAGCGTCTGCTCAGTTCTGGAGTGTTACAAAGATAAATAAACATGATTCACGTGTTGACATAAATGAGTGCCAACAGCTTTCCATCAAAATGTCCATCTATAGAGCTGCATGCTCATATTTTTAGGCAATAGCAGGAACTATGTATTTCTTAAGATGACATTTTTTTTTGGATGCCAAATTTCTGAATTATTTGTCATAAACTCTCCTCAGAAGAAATGCTGAGCTTAACTTTTCATTGCATTACACTGTAAGACGTTCTGGAGATAAACCAGAAAATGAAAAATTTCATTTTAAACTGATCGATGCTGAAAGATTTTTGATTTGTAGAAGAGCTAAAAAACAAAACTACAGGCAGTTTAGCTGTTATTTACTTTAGTTGACAGATTTGCTCTTTCCTGTGATGTAATACTTCAACAGTGAGAAGCAGAACAGACACAAGGGACATTTTTATTACAGGGTAGAAATAGCTGTGTAGCATGCTGGTAAATTATAAGCTACAAAACCGTTGGAAGTTCAACCATTAAAGTTGAAAACTTTACATCACTCAGTGTCAATCGTTTATTTATACAGAACGTCCTAATTCATATGGGGTGAAAGCAGATGGTCATGCTGTATTATATGTATTATTATGTTTATCACCATGTTGGCAGAGATGACCATAGTATCCCGGAGCACACTGGCAGTCTCCTGTCACCCTGTCACATGTACCATTGTTCTTGCAGTCGCATTGCTGGTGGCAATCAGCTCCATACCTGCCTCTGGAACACTCTGAGAAATGAAAACAAAGTAGCTCAAATAACGTATACCTGTATATCTACAGCTAACATTAAAAAAACACACACACACACACACA
>JAILXH010247487.1:33850-48360 GCA_023558415.1 Piaractus mesopotamicus
ACTTTTTTATTAAATTAACATTCACAATGCCTCATATTTGTAACGCTAAGATGGCATTACAAAACAGATATCTTGACAAGGAATTACTGTAAATATATTATTACTTTATAGAATGATACTTCTAAAGTTCCCAAAAAACTTGAAATATTGAATAAAACATCTTAAAATGCCTTCTGGTGCCTAGTTTATAGTGTTTGTCTACACTGTTTGTTATTACAAGTAACTTAAACAATAACAACTATTAATATTAACTCTCACTGCTGTAATACTTATTAAAATAATTGACAAATGAACTCACACTGTTAAACAATAATGTACGCAATCATTTTTGTTTTTCTCTCTAAGGCCCAAGAAACTTCGCTTTCATCCAAAACAGCTGTACATCTCTGCCAAGCAGGGAGAGCTGCAGAAGGTCTTACTAATGCTAGGTAAGATGCTCACGCTAACAGAGCCATCTATCTAATCAAACATTTTGTGCATTCTTCACTTATTACTATCTCTGTTTCTCCAGTGGATGGAATCGATCCCAACTTTAAGATGGAGAACCAGAGTAAGCGCACACCCCTCCATGTAGCAGCTGAGGCTGGGCATCAGGAGGTCTGCCATATGTTGGTCCAGGTGAGCACCAATGCATCACTAAAGCTGTTTTTCTCAGCTCTCAGCATTGTGTGTTAACTCTAACCCAGTGGTGGTGTGAGCTGCCAAGGTTATTGACAAAATTGTTTGCTTTTTAGGCTGGTGCTAATCTGGACATGTGTGATGAGGACCAGCGTACACCCTTGATGGAAGCCTGTGAGAATAACCATCTGGACACAGTGCGCTACCTACTGAGAGCTGGAGCCATTGTTTCTCACAAGGTCCTTCAGCTGCTTCATGCTGAGTCTCACCAGCCAGTCAGTTAAAATAGACACACAGGGTTCCAGCAGATCCATAAAAAGCCCTCTGAAGTCTTAAAGTAGTTTTGAAAAATGTATGGTCATAAAATGACTCAAATTGTCTTTTGTTACCATAGGTGGTCTTAAATTTAGGGATGCCCAGGTATATATAAATGGATTAGTAAGCTTAATCCAGTTCAGATCTTTTGTTTCATTTTTGCACTTTGTTTATTCTGCTGTATTAAAGGCGTCATAAATGGATAACCTGCAGCAGTGAGGTGTGTTTTCAGAAGGTAACAGAGAGTGGTCTGAATGTCTAGAGCTTGGAGCTGCTTCGAGGTGGAAAATGTTTTGTTTAACAGGCACATAAAATGTGAGCAAGTGGCTATTCTAGTCTGTTTTCTGCTGCTTGTCACGAGTGTCATTCTGCCAAAACCATGTAGCAAAAACATACCAGTCACGTTTTTCCCTTGCGAGTTGCAACTGGTTGAAAACAAATCTATCGTGGAAACATTCTAGTTTTGAACCAACTGTGTGCTTGTCAGAGCAACATGAAATTATAGTGTATTCATGACACTGTAAATTATTTCACAAAAGTAGTCCAATAGAGGTGGAATTTCAGAGTATACCACTGTGCATACATCAAAGATTTTACTGCGGCATATTAACTGGATTAAAAGTAAATATTAAACATCTTATAAAATTGTCATTTTGAAAAAGTAAGCCAAATATCAGGACATACCGGTCCAGAATGTCACATTCTGGACATACTAAAAAGGAAAGTGGTTGTGCTGAAATTGTACAGCTGTATTATCTATGAAAACACAAAGATCTGATTAGGCTCAGTAATAACTGATACTCCTTATTAAAGGACCTGTATCAGAAGGCGGGGGAGTGGGGAGGGATGTGTCATTTAAACAGAACAATCCACCAACCAAAACTGTCCAGCCAACAGTGGTCCTGTGGTCAGAAACTGACCACTGATGATAGGCTAGAGGATAGCAAAACTGATAAACACAGTAAGAATTTGAATATGCAGTCTCGAAGTGTATATTCATGCTTTTTCAACAGAGTTTGAGTTTGTGCATGCTGTCGTGCTGTGGAAACCGATTTGTTTTCATTTTTTTTATTTTTTTATTTATTTATTTTTTTTTCCTGGAAAAAATCAATACTGTGCCCCACTGGGCACTTGTTGAATAGTACTGTTATTACCTCCATTAACATGAACATTGTCAATGTTTGGCAAAAAGTAATGTAATGAAATGTCTGTATAAAGCATTGCATTTTTTTTTCTCAATTTTGTAATCTTTCAGGATGGAGAGGGCTCTACATGTCTCCACCTTGCTGCTAAGAATGGGCATTTCAGTATTGTGGAGCACTTGGTGTCTACAGGTCTTGTAGATATTAACTGTCAGGTAAATGTTGTTTCATTTCATTTTATATCAATATCTTTGTTGTATCATTGGCAGCTATAATTGTTCTTTATTGTGTCTACAGGATGATGGAGGCTGGACAGCAATGATTTGGGCGACAGAGTATAAACACATAGAAATAGTCAAGCTGCTGCTATCTAAAGGTGCTGATCCTAACATCAGAGACAAGGTCAGTGTGGGCCTTTGGGCTTACATGGTTTGAAGTTTCGATCTTAGTTTTTAAAATTTCACAGTCTAGATGAGGGTCTGCATTCAAACTCAAAACTAAGTACCTTATTAAGTCATGGAAATACTGCTAATACTGTCTTTGTACTCCAGTGTACTCCACCTCTTTGAGGTATTAACTTTTATAATTGTGGCCTTTTGTGACATTTGGACTTTTTTATGGTTTGGTGTTCTCAGGAGGAGAATATCTGTTTGCACTGGGCAGCATTTTCTGGGTCCGTGGACATAACTCAGATTCTGCTGGATGCAAAGTGTGACCTCAACACAGTCAACATCCACGGAGACTCCCCACTGCACATTGCATCGCGGGAGAATCGACTAGACTGCGTTACGTAAGTCCAACTTGACAAAGACTTGGAGCCTGCAGATTTAGGCTTGGTCTATGTTGCATTCAGCTGTAGCTACGTTTTGCTACTAAGAAGAGTCTAGTTATGTATACAAATACAAATTTAGATCACCACTGCCATTGAATTTGCAGGTACTGAGAGTAGTGTAATTGATATGTATTGTGAAGATTGCTGCTCCAGTCCAGTTGCAGAGCCAAACCTGACTGTACTGCACCCCCTCCAGGTTGTTTCTGTCAAAGGGGGCTGATGTGAACCTGAAGAACAGGGAGGGTGACACACCCATGGAGTGCTGCAGCCAGAACTCCAAGTTGTGGAACACTCTGCATGCAAGCAGGAAGCAGAGAGACGCCAGCCGTGAACGGAGGTCTTCAAAAGAGAAGCTTCTCAACAGGTGATACGGCCACTGCCATTTTACACACCACGTTTTTTGAGTCCCCTTTTTTGAGCCCACTTGTCACTTCCTCATCTCCCTGTTTTTCAGGGACATAGCACGGGGCTATGAGAGAGTGCCTGTCCCATGTGTAAACGCTGTAGACAGCGAGCCTTGTCCTGATGACTACAAATACGTCCCCGATAACTGTGTCACATCCCCCATGAATATTGACAAAAACATCACTCACTTACAGGTAAAGCAACTTGTAACATCTTTCTGGGCTTCTTATTGGCCTTATCTTTAGCCTTAGCAAATCATGACGTCTAAAGTGGGCATATTTTTTTAAATCAGTATTGCGTTTGCAAAGACGACTGCTCTTCAGCCAGTTGCATGTGCGGTCAGCTAAGCCTGCGCTGCTGGTATGACAAGGTAAGGCTGAACATCTTATCCAGAACTGCAAAGCTATCCTTGTAACAAGAGCACTTGACCTGAATGGCCTGAAACACTATTTTTAAAACCACATTGCGCTGGCTGTCTCAGGAGAGTCGTCTTCTGCCGGAGTTCTGTTGTGAGGAGCCACCTCTTATTTTTGAGTGCAACCATGCCTGTTCCTGCTGGAGAACCTGCAAGAACCGCGTTGTTCAGAACGGATTACGGTAACAACGGTTTACATCTCACTATAACAGAACGCCCACGTTTTCTCAGTGTTTTGTTTCTCCCGTTTCTCATTGAATTACTTCTTCTCTCAGAATCAGACTGCAGCTGTTCAGGACTCAAAAGATGGGTTGGGGCGTTCGGACGTTACAGGATATCCCTCAAGGAACCTTTGTCTGCGAGTAAGTATCTCCTGATTCTTTCTCTCTCACGGTCTAAATCTGGTAATGCTACTCTTCTGCTTGTAAGTGGGCCTTTAGGAAAAGACATATCTTGAAGTACATGGTGTAAGTATCTGTTTACAAGTGCACGTGGGTGTTGACTCAGGGGTTGCAGTTGCAGTTCTGCTTCGTTTGCTTGTGTGCGCACTGATGTCTCTTGTCTCTTGTGCTGCCTCATCTGTGCAGGTACGTGGGGGAGATAATCTCAGACGCAGAGGCCGATGTCAGAGAGAATGATTCCTACCTTTTCAGCCTGGACAGCAAGGTAGTGTCACACTAAAAATACCTGCCCCATAATGCCATGTTGGCTTCTGTGCTTTGTCTTGGTGAAGAGCCGAAGGCCTGCGGCTGCAGTGAACCTGTCTGCTGCAGGCTACATTGGAGATGGACAGGAGGGCTGGCTCTGGTTTTGTTTTTTGCTCTCCCTTCTCCTGCGTCTGCCTCTGTTTCCTTACATACGCCCTATCCACCTATAAATAGCCTGTTGCCCATTGTCCTGGTGATGAATGCTGTCAAGTCTTTTTTGCTCTTGGAACTTTATTGATGAAATAACTGGAGGGAAACATGGAGGAGCCACTAGTCTTATTTGACCGCTTGTACCTTAGCAGCCATCACTTCAGCATATTTTGGGTTCATGTATTGTGTTCATGTCTGGCTAAGTTTCAGCTTCACAAAAGCTAACAGATGCAACACTGTTTAACTTTTACAATGGGCTTAAGAACTTTCTCTGTTAGCCCAGGTTTAGATAATCAAGTTGTGATTAATTCTGCATGTGCAAATGACAGTGTGAGTGTTTTGCAGACAACCAATCAGGTGAAAACTAAGAGGGAGTTGAGTAACTGATTTTTAAAGGGAAAAAAAAAAAAAAATCATACTGCATAAATGTGACCACGGTGTCTCAACTGTGTATGTGCTTATTGGAATAATAGTTGCTTTTTATTACTGCTATATACGTAGTATGATTTGTTTCCTTTGCCGAAAAACAATGTTTTTTGTAATTGATGCAAAGAAGAAAAAGGACTAGTGGGGTCCACCTCCTCTAAACCTGCATTTATTGGTCCGAGAGCTGTTTATGATCTGAAATCCTGAACATAACCTGAACATGCCCTGGAGCAGGTTAGGCCTGCAGTATAGGTTACCATGGTGGTGGAGGCTGGTAAAAAGTGATCCACCGTCATGAGACTTACAATCCAAGCCCCTGAGTAGTCTTTAATATGTTATTTTTAACCGACAAAGAAAACACATTGGCATCTCCAAACTTTTGACAGGCACTGTGTCTTAATAAATGGAATAATCAGTAGTCATGAGCCTCTGCATTTGCTATTTTTCATCACTTGTTACCTTGCAGTTAAATGAATCAGGCTGATGCCATTTCCGTAATAAGGATTAATTTGAGCTAATAGTGTTGGGCACACATCAGCAGAACCAGTGAAGTTGTCAGCAGTCAAGCTTCAACCTGATGCCACAGGAATCTATCATTCCTTCATCTCCTAATTCTCTTGACTAACTCGGTCTCTGAGATCAGTTCTTTGTCTTCATCCATTTCTTTTTTTTAACTCCATTCTTTTAGTATAAATGAGCCACTACCTACTGTTTTATCACAGGTTGGCGATATGTACTGTATTGACGCCCGTTTCTATGGAAACATCAGTCGGTTCATAAACCACCACTGTGAGCCGAACCTGTTCCCCTGCCGAGTGTTCACCTCTCATCAGGACCTGCGCTTCCCGCACATTGCCTTTTTCGCCAGCAAGAACATCAGTGCTGGAGACGAGCTGGGGTGAGCTTTCCCACTAAAAGAATAACCAACCTGCAGTGCCAGCCTGCCAGCCGCTGCTCTGGACTCATTTGCTTGTATTATCATATCAGTGCAGTGTAATTAGACGTAATCATTGTTAAACATGGAGTAGAGTAGGATTAGGACCCAACTGATTAGAACATTTTTGACACAGAAGCCAATTTTAAAGAGCTAAAAATTCAGATAGCCAGTAATACATATATAAATTTATATGGTGAAAAATTAAACATACAGTACAGCTCTGACTGATATGACTGTTAGTTGAGTGGGGGCTCACACTGCATGTCAATTTTTTAAATTTTTCATAAAGTTTTAATGTTTTAATGGGACACGTGGCTCGTTTGTCTTCATGTCTGTATCCAGACCCAAATACTATCGTAATAAGTAGTATGTTAAAATAGTACACCACTGTTAGCAGTGCATTCTTTAGTATTGTGTATATATATTTTAGTGTGTGTGTATATATATTTTATGTGGTTTTGAATGTTGCACATGATGGTCAGACAAGGGCCTTTCTTAATGAAGTGAGCTCTTAACTCCTGAAGGTATGTTTGTCTGTGGCTTCATGCGGTTTTCTAATATAACCGAGACATCAGTGCTTTTATTGGTCGGAATTCCACCAGTATCAGCTGATTTTATTGCCCTAGTGACGCATTGGTCAGACTGGAATGGGATGACCAAATACAATAGAGCAAGTGTGTTTGCTGTTTTTACCACAGATACGACAGTTTCATTGTCTTTACATGTTCCCCTGTGTCTCCAGGTTTGATTATGGTGATCACTTCTGGGATGTGAAAGGGAAGCTGTTCAGCTGCCAGTGTGGCTCGTCTCAGTGTAAGCACTCGGCAGCGGCGATCGCCCAGAGGCAGGCAGACAGCACACCAGGAGAGCAGCAGCCCAGTGCTCTGCCAGATACAAGCTCATCCACCACACCACCCAGCCCCAGCTGAGCCCCGCTCTCCCCTTTCCTACGTCCTCCATCTACTTGCCGTCCTGCTCCCTCTACCAGCCTATTGTACCATCACCGCCATCACCAGCACAGACACGACTCAGCAGGGCCCGCACCATAGGGGGATCCTAGCAGAGAGCCAGCCTGGACCACTGGTCTCTTTGGCCACTGCACCGTGTTCTGGCCTTTTGGTTTAACTAGCTGTTTGACTGCGGATGAAAGGTTACGCACATATACAGAGAATATGTGCCCATTCTGTACAGGAGGAAACAGACAGACAGACAGACTGGCTTGTAAGCATTTAATTCTCATTCTTGTTAGGATGGAATTCGTTTTTCTGTTGCGATGACTGTGAGGCTGTAGCATATTGGCTCTCGGATGGACTAAGCTGTGCTAGAGGCCCTGCAGGATTATGCATCTCTCTCTCTCTATCCATTCGGAGCACGTAGACGCTCTTGTCACTTTTTAACATTACCTTCTGTTTCCAGCAGCCAGTGTCCACGCACAATTCAAAGACCACGATGTGTTTACCTTTTCACGGCAACCTTTTTGAAAGATCCGACATGCGTTCACTCACGGCACACTTACATTTGGCAAGAACTTCATTTTCCAGGCGTTTATGATGAAGCAAACTTTTGAAATTCCAAATCAAATTGTTAGCAGAATATTTTGAAAATCAATTAGGGTTTTTTTTTTGTTTTTGTTTTTTTTATATATATCCCTTCTAATAAATGCATTTTTTTAATGACTTTACAGCATAAACAGGTTCTGTGATGGTCGTCTGTTATCTTGAAATGGTCTTTATGTGCTAATCAATACAAATGTGTCCCTATCATGGTCTTACTGCTTCAGGAGTGGACCACACTAAGCTCATATGATTGCTGTTGGCTCATTTAAAACAATGTTGAGCATCTGTTCATGTAGTTAAATTCTCATAGCTGCTGGGCATTAATTATTTGCAAATGTTCTATGTCAATCGGTTCCCATCTGCTGGGCGTTTTCTCCTAACTCTACACAGACTACGGAAGGGGTAAACTGCCCATTTTTGAGTTTTCTCCTGCATGTTACTGGCTTTGACAAATTTGACTAAACGTAAATGCATTTTGTAAAAAATTGTAAACTGTTCTGTTATTCATTTCGCTAGTGTCATGAGAGAAGCTCTCACAAATGATGACTGTCCCTGTCTTGTCCTCTATGAGTGGACGACTGTAAACACATTGGTGGTTTCCATGGCTTTTCCTTTCTGTCCTGAAACGTTTGCCATATTGAATGTTTTCTCTCAGCAGCAACAATCTGTTTTCATGTCTCTTGATTATCATGGCAAGACCTTAATGGTTTGCTTGAAAGACCCTGAAAAGTGTAATTACGGGAGTTTTGCTTAAAGAATTTGTGGCTGGACAACAGGATACTGCAAATGGTGCTGAAAAAATGGTTTTGTTTTATGTTTTTATTTTTCTATTATTCACTATGAGAATACAAGTTGTAAAATAAGACGAAGAAGCAAGTGTTGCTTTTTTCCTTCATTTTTACACCTAACATTTACCTCTGGTTTTCTAACTGTAGTTGACATCATTAGCCTGAATCGCTTTTGTTTCATGAGTCAATGTTGACAATGAAGCTATTATTGTCTTTTAAAATGTTGATAGTATAGTCACGTTCTTTGTGCTGATTCTGATGTACATCCAAAACACTGCAAGATGCAAGGGGGGAGGAAACTGTTAGATAATTCTCAAAAATGAGACATGATGCTCCAGTGCATCCAGCTGGTTTCTTTTCTTTTGATTTTTCTTCAATAAATTTGCTTCTAATAAAAGATAACACCTTTTTATGGGACAAGTAAGTTGCCTCAGCACGTATATCTTTGTCTAGCGTATCGCGCTACTCATAAGTAAAATGTGACATTTGGACTTCTTCAATCCACTGTTTTTGTTGTGGTTGTATTAACTTTAATTTACAGAGTTGAATTTTGGAGATTAAGTACAAATCTTAATACCAAAAAAGTTAGGACATTATGTAAAATGCAAATAAAACAGCAGTGATTTAACCTGTATTTAAACAAAAAAACTCCAAAGACAGGGTATTTAACCTTCACCTTACTAACTAATTAAATATATACGCTTTTTCTAGAATTGATGCCTACAACACGTTCCAACAAAGTTGACAGAGGCAGTTTAAGACTGCGGACAGTGCAAGCTGTTGCAATCATGCTCGGGTATAAAAGGAGCATCCAGGAAAGGCCTAGTCTTTTATGAGTATGGGTCGAGGCTCACCAACACATGGGTCAGTGAATGATCCAAAAAGCGATTGCACCTCAACAAGCAATTGAAAGGATTTTAGGTATTTCATGACATCAGAAGATTCAGAGAATCTGGAGAAGGGCGAGGTTTATGACCACAACTGAATGCCCGTGACCTTCGATCCTTCGGACGGCACTACGTTAAAAACTGGCATACTACTGTGATCTGTGTTAACACATGGGCTCGGAAATGCTTTGATTAACCTTTATTAGTAAATATTGTGCCTCATTTACCAGTACCTTCATAAGTTTTTTTCTTAATTTTGTTACAGAGAAAGGTCCTAAATTTCATGACTGTTATGAAAGGACTGTCCACACCTTTTGTGCTCTTGAGTGTGTGTAGATTCTATTCTTACCTGAGAACAAATCCCAAATAAGAAAACATTGGTGAATGTCAGAATCTTTTGTGAAAACTGTGTAGGTGGGTTTTAAAAAGAAATTTCTTCTCCAGAATGGTTGGTGCAAGAGGCCCAGTGTTTGTCGTTGCATCCACAAATGAAGGTACACAGTGGAAGCCGTACACTGACATCCAGAAACGCCGCCGACTTCTGGGCTCAAGCTCATCTGGGATGGACTGATGCAGAATGGAAACTTGATTGTGGTCTGACAAGAACTTTTCAGATTGTTTATAGAAATAGTGGTTGTCATGTTCTTCAAGCCAAAGAAGTAAAAACACATTCAGATCGTCACCAATGTAAAGTTCAAAAGCCAGGTTCTGTCTTCTGTCTGATGTGGGTGTATTAGTGTCTGTAGGATGGGTAGCTTGCATTGGGAAGGCTCCATTAAAGTTGGAAGATAAATACACATTTTAGAGAAACACTGGAAATGCATGGTGTGTTACGAAGCAAATAATATAATGACAAAAGCCCCGTACAGTTGCATAGCTGAAGACTTCTATAACGGAAAAACGGCAAAAAGAAATCCACTTTCAAAACTGGATCATTTGATGTCTCCAGTGCCAAAACAATTTTTAAGTGTTGGTAAAAGGAAAGGTGATACAGCACAGTGGTAAACTTGCTCCTGTCCCAACTTATGTTGCAACTATCAAATGATAAAACATCAAATATTGTGTTTTGTACTGGTTTTGTTTTAATACAGGTAAACGGAAAGTACTAATCACTGCTTTGTAATTTTATTGGCATTTCACATACTGTCCCAACTGTTTTTTGGAATTGAAGTTTGTGTAAATTTGAATTGATTGTGATTGATACTGAAATGGTCCATTTCTAGGGACCATTACAGATTTAAACAGGTGTCTTCAAATATGTGGGATATAGTTTTTATCATTTTTAACTAGTTTTCATTTTTAGCTACCACCAATAAACAAAGCAGAGTTAAACAGAGAGCCGCAGAGTCCAGTGAAAGGCAAAGCAGGAAGTCTGTCTGACTCTGCACCGGCAGGCTTTTTACTTTCTATAAACTATATGATTGTTCTCTTCCTGATTACGGAGCAAAAATAAGATCCATAATTGATTCTGAGAGAGGCCACCGAGGCACTGAGGCCTGTTTGGCTTGAACATGAAGGCTTTTAATGAGTGAGACAGGAAACTGCCTTTCCGCATTCCACAGAGCCCAATCTACAGGCCCAACAAACTGTCTTGATCTTCTGGTGGCAAGTGTATTAAGGAGGACCGCTTTGACTGCGTACTCCGTAAGAGTGTGAGCCTATTACACCCGAGAAATTGGATCTTAAGCCTCTTCGTGCAGTGATATTGGATTAAGAAAAATGGAGAGAGCTATGAGAGGAACAGTGCAGCGTAACTCCAAATGGGCAGAGAGGAGATCCACGGTGGTCTACGGTAGGACTGTGCCGGGTTTGGTCCTTCATTTTGCAAGAATAGACTAGATTGTTTGTGTTTTTTTGCTTATTTGGAGAGTTTGTCATGGTTAGCCATGTTTTCTTTTATCTCAAAGCACCAAAACCTTTGGGACCCGCAATGTTTTATGCGCATACAGTCTGCACCTCTTGACTGATTTACTCAATCTTTGCATACTTGTCACAGTCAATGGTATGTAGTATAAGACAAGGGCAACATAAGGAGACACAAAAGGTTTTAATGATCATTTTATTTATTGAAGGAAAAAAAGTTTTGCAATATTTACATAACTCATGTGAAAAAGTACGTGCCCTCTAAACGTAATAACTGGCTGTGCCACCTTTAGCAGCAACATCTGCAACCGAATGCTTCCTACAACTGGAGATCAGTCTTTCACATTGCTGTTGAGGACTTCTGGCCCACGTTGCCTTAATCCAGCCACACTGTGGGGCTTTCGAGCATGAACTGCCTGTTTATGGTCCTGCCGAAGCATCTCAACAGGGTTCAGGTCAGGATGTTGACTAGGCCGCTATAAAACCTTAATTATGGTGGACTTGCTTCAGATCGTTGTCTTGCTGCATAAACCAATTAAGCTACAGATCACGAACCGATGATCAGACATTCTCCCGCAGGATTTTCTGCTAGAAAGCCGGATGGTTTCTGTTAATTATGGCAATTCAACCAGTCCCTGAAGCAGCTAAACATCCCCACACCATCACACTACCGCCGCCATGTTTGATTGTATGAGGTTCTTATTATGGAATGCTATGTTAGCTTTACACCAGATGTAATGGGACCCTTGTCTTCCAAAACGTTCCCCTATCAACTCATTAGTCCAAAGAACATTATTCTAAAAGGCTTAATGAGATGAGCCTTTGTTCCTTTTAGTTAGGGGTGGTTTTCACCTTGAAACTCTACTATGGATGCCATTGCGGCCCAGTCTCTTTCTAAGGGTGGAATTGTAAATGCTGACCTAATGTTCCTCTGGATGTTGATCTGGGATCTTTTGTGGAGATAATAGTTTTCACTGTGGTTCGCTGGTGTACAAGGTCCTTAGAAATGGCTTTGTAACCCTTTCCAGACTAATATTTAGATTTAAATTTTTAACTTTCTCATGTCTTCTGGAATTTCTTTTGACCAGGGCATAGTGCGCTCCTTGTGATTCTTATTAAGTAAAGTTTAGATTCAACATGGCTGGCAGTGATCAAGCCTGGTGTGTCTAGTTTAATTGGATCTAATTATCAGCTAAATTTGGTTAGTTGGTGAACAGAGTAAATAAGGGGCAATTTCTTGTTCACACTGGGCCAGTTGGTGTTAGATACCTTTTTTCTTTCAGTAAATAAAACAAAATGAGCATTTACAAACTGTCTTTTGTGTTTAGTCAAGTAAAATATATATTAACGTTTATCTGCATATTGGAAACAATTAAGATAAATATGCAACAATTGAAGAAATCAGGAAATCAACAAATACTTTATCACGGCACTGTATGACTCATTTTTGTATAAAAAAGATCCCAAGTAGGTAGCAAGCTGACACAAAATACATTTGCTATGACTTTGTAAAACAGTAAAGCTCAAAATGTCCTTAAAACTTGAGGCACAAATGACTCAAAGCCTATGAATCGTTACGTTGGCATTACTTTGAGAGCCCAATAAATGATGTTTTTTATTTGGTTTTTTTTTTGGTTATTGGGGGGTCATTTTCACACATTAGCTATATAACAAAAATGTATTAACACCTGAATATTGAGAGAGCACTTACATTTGTGCCTCTGGGTCCTCTGAAAAGAAGGTTTTACAGCTTGCATGTGCAGGTTTTCGAGTCTAGCCTTGTTGTTAATTTCCTCTCTGAAATCTGTTTCTTTGAGTTGCCTGTCTCTTTCTCACATGCTCGTTTTGTGACCAAAGCTGTCCGCTCAGCAACGTTCGGAACGTGGCGGATGTTGACGCTGGGGGCAGAGTACAGCTCCTGGGCTTGGAGTGCTGAGGCTTCGGACAGGCAAAAGAACCGGAGGTCAGCCGTTGCAGATCTTAGAGATGCTGCTGGGGTCACTGAGGACACTCAAACACATGGAGGACTCCAGAACACTGCACAGGCCAGCCACTATGGCACTGTCATTGACCTGAAGAGGCCCACTGACCTGAGGAACACAGATATCATCAGCTCACATGAAATGTGCCAAGAGGAGGACACGCTGTGGTCCAGCGGGTGAGTATCCGAGCAGAACGGTAGACCATAACTCTTAGTTTATGACACCTTTCCCATGTATCCACTGAAGCACTTTAAAGCCCTGAAGAGAAAGAGTAACAACAGAGGCTTTTTAATGACCAGTGAACATAATAGTAGGTAAATAGTAATAGAAAGCTCAATGTTCTCTGTGGGTAAACTCACTGTACCTCAGCTTTTACAGTTTTAAGCTTTAAAACATCAATGAAGTATCTCCTATTTGATGACATGTTGTTGAGGGATAGGCATAGTTTTCCAAGAATTCTCATGAGTTGATCATGATCATCAGCATCCAGTAGGAGGACGCTGATAGTCAATCACTGGTCTATGAATAGACATTTCAACCACAAAACACACTGTAGAGATTACATCCAAACCTCCCTTTAACCCATTTATGTCCAACGAAATTTAGTAACGTGATAAAGAAAAAATGGCACTCACTTTGTTCTGGTCTTAATTAATACCATTTTATAATTACACCTTGGATGAACATCTTGGAGGATTTTTTTTTTTTATTGTTACATGTAATATTCATACTTTTATTCATTATAAATGTTCTATTTTGTTAAAAACTCACTTCTTAGCCATCTGTTTTGATCAATTTTGAACAAAAACTATTCTTCATATTTATGCAGAATATATACACCAAAGAAAATGTAAAATTGTGCATATGGACATTAATAAATGAGCTTAATGGTAGAGGTGACATGGAATTGAATAAAATGTCTACTGACTTTCTTGACTTTGGACTAGTTTCCCAGACCAACATTAAGTGTAAGCCTAGACTAAGAGGAATTTACAATGGCGATTTGCCACGGCCACTGCAATTTAGTCTAGGACTAGGCTTAATCTGCCTGGGTAGCTGGCCCTTTGTCACTAAATGTCAAGAGTATCAACTGACAATTACCAGGAAACTGCAGTGTGCTCTTTCTACCACTAGGGGGAATAAAAGATCAGGGAAAAAAACAGCTACTGAATACAATGAGGAAGAACAGCTAATGAATGAATGCTATTTGCTCAAGATTAAGGACTTATTTTCCAATGCCACTTTATTGTCAGCAGCAAATACCAAGCTGTTTATACTTTTTCTGAAAAGGAAACCAGTCTATGAATTGAGTATTTGAGCCTTAAACTCCTTTTAGGAAAACCTATACGGAAATTTCCTCCTTGTCTGATCTGAATGTGATGGGTTGGCCTGCCTTTGATCAATGTGTAATCCATGTGTCTGCAGTTATGAAGTGAGAGATAACTTTATACAGATGTCGGATTTAATACAGGCTACAAAGTTAGAGA
>JAILXH010247501.1:5889-18979 GCA_023558415.1 Piaractus mesopotamicus
TCTCCTCATTCATCTGCCTAATTGTGCGCATTTTAAATGATTCATTTCATGCTTTTGGCTGCTGAATGTGTTGCTTATTTATTTAGGCACACAACTGCAGCAGCACAATCAAAGTTTAAATGAGAAAAGTCTATTTTTTGCTGCAAGTGTAATCTGCATGACTGTAGTTCCAACCCCCCACAGTGGAATCTCTTCACTTCATTACTGAAAACATCTCCGCTGGCAGTGAACGAAACGAGGAAAAAAAAAATTAATCGAAACCGATTAACACGTGTTTATATACATGCAGTATTTAAACCCTGCGCAATGCAATGAGTTTCTATTTAAATATCTGTTTTAATGAAATGTAAATTGAATTTTCTTACTTGGAGTGAAAATAGGCAATTATCTGCCATGGCCTTCTATTCAGCAGTAATATCCTAACTGAACACAGCTTTAAAATATGAATCGTGCTGAGGTTCCCAACGAGGGAGTGAGCTTGGGTCTCAGTAAGGGGTGGGCGATATGATGGTATGTTATAGTTATCACAATAAATTACCTTCTCTTGACTACGTATCATCAACAGGGGTGGATTTAGTGATTCTAGGGCCTCCTGAGTGGCATATTCGTCTATGCTGCAAAAAAAAGATCATGGCATGTGAAGTCATCTAGTTGATAATATCTAATATTTCTCATTTTAAGATTACTTTTTTGAGTTATTCCTCCAAAACTGGAGATATCTATACTAACATTAATGCTACCATTATATATGGTCTGCTGAACCTGTGCAGCACAGTGTTCTGACTGAAAAAACAAAGTTAACTTTGGGAGTGTAGTTTCCTTCCTCTTTCATCGTGTCCTAACAGCAAGTGGTGCAAGTGAGCAATAACAACAAAATCAAAATGCTTACATTATAATCAATTAAGTTGTCTGCATAAGCTGTGAGCAGCACAGCATAATGAAATGTACCGTTTTTGATAGCTTGCATCTCTCTGCCATTGCACCTTAAGATGGATAATAAGAAACTCTTTCACAAAGTTCAGAACAGGATAAATCTCTACGACCTTCCAGTAAACATTAAATGTATTATAACTGAAAGGAAACAGTCTGGAGAGAAACTTCCAAGGCGCTGAAAGTTGGCAGTAAATGAACACCATTTGTTTTGTGATTGATAAGTATACCCAGCACATGCAAGTCAGCAGATAAAACCGAGATGCCCAACAAAACAGCATAGCAGTGAAACTCGCTCATTTTAGCTGAAGTCTCAAGGTCTTCTCTGATAGGTCTGTGGTTTGTTTTCATTTCAACTTGATGCAGCTTTTTCTGTTTGGATACATTATGTATACACAAAACAATGTTCACTCACAGTTGAAGCCAATGATGTTGATTATCTCAACAGCGCATGTCAAAGTCTGGAATATGCTGTCCCCTGTCAACTGTTGAAAGTGCCTACAGTGGACATGCAAACAAGGTCAATTGGTTCTGTTTTCTTTTATATCACAACAATGACCAGGTATGTGCCATTGTGTGCCATTTACCTGGGGAAGTAATGGCACCAGGATGCATGGTGGGAGGAAAAACAAGCTGGTGAAGGGGGTGTGATAGTCTGGGTGATGTTCTGCTGGGAAACCAGGCATTCATGTGGATGTCAATTTGAGACATGACACCTACCTAAACATCATTGCAGACCAGATACATCCCTTCATAGCAGTGGTATTCCACTTAATGCACTTACTGTTTAGGACTGATTTGTGGAATGATAAAATCACGGTGTTGCCCTGGCTTTCAAATTCCCATGTGTGGGATGTGCCCAATCCATGGTGGCTCCATCACAACATACAGTACTTAAAGGATCTGCTGCTATATATATATAGTATTTTAATTTGTAATATATATATATATATATATATATATATATATATATATTACAAATTAAATACTGTATTTTAAAAGTGGAATTGTATAAATATTAGGTTCGTAGACAACTATCGAGTAGTTTTGTTAGTTAGAGTTAGTATTGATATGGATACTCTGTATAGGCAGATTGTTCAGGTCAGGTATCAAATAGGAAAAGTAGTATTGCTCCGCAACCAACTTTGGTGTGTTTGTTTGAAATGTGAATGCAAAACAAACCAAAGACACGCATATTTATATATACATATAAATAGCCATAACATACACACACATGTGACCGTCCACTTTAATTGTGCAATACATTAGAAGGTTTCATGCAGTTTTCCACTTGTAGTTGATCAGCCAAGACGTTTGGTGTCCAGATTTAGCTTCCAAGTTTGAGCACTGGAGCTACAAGGCTAACATTGCTAACAAACACTAGAAGTCAATAGTCACCCAAATCTTTCACGAAAAAAATACATCCCTAAATGTCTTTATTAAGGTTGTGCAGACTTGGTGATTTGATTCAGGGCACCGTATGACTTATTGTTAACTATGAAAGTCAACAAATCTGAACATTGTGGGTAGCAAAATAAAAATGCAAATAAAAAAGCAAAAATGCTTTTCAGGAAATTGTGCTGTCAGAACTAACTGTTGTATAATCAGAGGTGCAGGATCACTAGTATGTAATTTATTTAAAAAGAACAGAAACATTTCTGTAATAACTTCTCCCCCAAATTATTATTTCTTGTAATTACTGCAGATGATCTCTTAGAAAATGTTTTATTCTCTATAAAAAAGCTGCAACCAGGAGGTTTCTCAGAAACAGAGAGTTGGTGAGATGCAGGTTAGCCACAGATACATTTGCATGCAGCAGCACCTAGCCTGATTATAAATACTATAAACACAGAACCACAGACATGCACATTCACACCCTCTTCCTATTTTGTCATGGAGCCCAACAGACTCACTGGTTTGACATTTGGTATAAACTATAGATGTACATACCTAGATGCCACGTTGTCTGTTGTTCTCTATCTGAGGTGATACGTCTGCACGTCCGCCATGGTGGAGCGGTCAAGATCTGCTTGTGAACAAATTCACTTGTATTGAGAGATGATGAGTACTCAGTATTAAATCGGCCATAACTTCCTTATTACTCAACCGATTTTCACCAAATTTGTTTTGTTATCCTCAGACATAGATTAATCTAGGTTGGTAGCTTTTATTTCTTTAATTGTGATTTTGGCTACCAAAACTGCTGAAAGATCATGTAGCAATCATCAAAATTCAAGCACGATGGACCGGTATGAAACCGTATGAACCAGTACAGGTCTTTTAACAAATGATGGCCAGTCAAAGTTCAGCATGACCTCTGTCCAATAATTATTGTCTAAAAAGGATAATCCTTTAACCTTGTCATGGACCAAAACAATTGTTGATTTTCCTGCTAAATTCACTCAGTTTTTCTCCAGGGGATCTGTGGCTTGATTTCCAAACTTGTCTGAGCTTGAGTACACACACTTAAAATAAAATAAATTACAATGTACAAATTTGTCATCTTTATCTTTTTCTCCCCTTACATTTATATTTGGTAGTCAAATGCGTCTCTGGCTAGTTGGACTGAAATCTGATTGCTGTGTGGGATGGAATATGCAAATCTGCTTGTTACAGAGCAACCAATTACCAACTGTTTATCCATTCAGCTTCTGCGTCTGCAGTTTGTTTTGCACACTAGTGTCTGTCAATATTGCTATTAAGCATTTCGTTTCATCCGATCCCCAACCATGTGTGTCCTCTATGATTATCTTCCTTCTAGACATGGATCACTTGGCCAGTGTCTTACTGCATGGGGAGGACCGTCACTTCTACTGGGAGTGATTTTGGTTGTTGAATGTGTCTTGGAGAGACGGATGCGTTTACACTGCTACAACATGTGGCTCAAATGTTTCTCAGACCACCTACTGAAATGATTTGAGCAATTAGATTTGTATTTGTTTTAAATGTGTCATAAAGTGACCAGGTGCAAGTGGGGTCTTATCAACTGACAATGCAGTGGATATATTTATCCACTCAATTCTGTTCAAGGTAAAGTGAAAAATTAATTTCTTCAGCAGAAAATGTTTTGACTAACTGTACCATTGAATTAAAAGGAAGCTGGTGATGAAGTGGAGAAAATAACAAATATGAGGAATTAGGCAAAATTACAAAGAAGAGACAGATAAAACCCATGTAGTTATGACTGTGCTGAACTTTCATTTCCCATGACTCAATGCCGATAAGCACCACAATAGAGAACTGTGTTTGCCGCTACAGCTGTCAACACGCTCATACACACACGTACACACACAGTGATGTGAATTTATAAAACACCAGGCTGTGTGCAAGTAAAATGAGGCTACTGGGCTTTCAAGTCAAGGCACCATGCTGCATCAAAGTGGTCTGTAAGAAATAAATCATTTACTTCTGATTTATGTCAAGCAATTCTTTTTTATAAACATTCAAAGTCATCGGTTTGTAGGAAGTTTGTAAGCTGGTTTGATGAATGGCATTTCCAAAAATTGCTGCCATCACATCCTGTGGGAAAGAAAAATGTTCCAAAGCTGATACATTTTACCATACAGACAATTTTCCTCCAAATGTCCTTGGATCATTTGAATTATGAGGTTGTTAAGCTACCAAAATAAGACCATTGTTATGCGCAAAGTAACACTGTTTGAGCACTGAACTGACATCATAAGACCAGGAACCTCAACAAAATACACCATCAAAAAAAAAACAATAAGTCTTGTCAAATGTGGTAGTTAAGTTGCTTTGGCAGTGGTAGGCTACAGATTGAGTTGCTGGTGTTGTTAAAGATAATTGTTGAAGTTTAATAATAGACTTACTTTCATACAATATCATCTCATGAGTGTTAGTTTGCTTATAGCATGTACACTCACTGAACACTTTATTAGGAACAAAATACTAATACTGAGAATGGACCGCCTGGACTGTTGTCACAAGGCAGGTTGGTTTCATGGATTCATGTTGTTCGTGGCAAAGCAAGACCCTACCATCTGTGTGCCTCAGCAGATACCAAGCTACATTTTTCAGTCTTCAACTGTCCAGTTTTGGTAAGCCTTATACTCAAACCAGCCCTTCTGGCATCAACAATCCATGGTCTACAATTTTGCCATGGTTAAAATCACAAAGATCACATTCTTTCCCATTCTGATGGTTGATGTAAACATTACCTGAAGCTGCTGGCCCGTATCTGCATGATTTTAGGCACTGCACTGTTGGCAAACTGTTGGCTGATTAGATAATTGCATGAATGAGGTGTACAGGTGTTCCTAATAAAGTGCCCAGTGATATATAGCAATGTCATATTTTTGCCTGCTAAACAACCTCTGAAAATCTGCTTAGACCCGGAATTCCTAACATGGGCATGGACTACAGAATTAGAGGTCCCCAATTTGGTCATTTCCATTTCCACCCCCCCCCCCACATAATGATAAAGGCTAGCACATGCGTCCACTGAGACATCTGTGCCATATGCTGTGTATACTGTGAGACGTCAATTCATCATTCAACACCTTCACCACCTCCAAGCTGGTCTCCAAGCTAGCTACATAGTTGGATTTTGGATTTGCTCACTGGCAGACCACAGTCTGTCAGGCTGTCCACTCATTCTCATCACAGGCTGTCCACAGGGCTGTGTCCTGTCTCCCTTGCTCTGCACCCTGTACTGTGCCGCCAAGCATGACTTCAACAGCATCACCAGGTTTGCACACAAACAACAAAAATAACAACAAAGGTGGGCATCACTAGTGACGTCAAGTAAGCCTACAGGGAGTAGGTACAACTCCTCACAGAGTGGTGCAATGACAACAATCTCTCCCTCAATGTCAACAAAACCAAGAATGACTGTTGACTTCAGGAGAGGGAAGAGACAGCATGCACCGTACTGAAGGGACCGTAATGGAAAGGCCTTTAATTCCATGGAGTTCTTATAGTTGATATAGTTGATTTCTTCACACATACAGAGTTCAGTCTTAGAAGTTAGTTGCATTTTCTGCTTCTCACAATCTAAATATTTCAAAACACATTCAATGATGTTGAGGTCTGGACTCCGGGGGGACTGGCACACTGTTCTGCTTCTTGTCCGATTTGAAAATCTTCTCTTTTTTGTCTATATTCTTTTCTCCATAAGGGGTTCTTGACAGCTACACGTCCTTTCATACCCACAGTGTTGAGTTGTCTTCTCACAGTGGAAGGAATTTTATCATATCTAAAGCAAGAGTGGATCTTGATCTCTCAAAGATGAAAGCTTTAAGTACTACATAATGCTGACAGTTTTGCATGGTTGTTTCAATTTAGTTTTCTCACTTGAATTTCCCCTTCCTTGTGCAAGCCAATTTTCTTATATCTTTTTTCTGAAAAATGAACAACTTAATGGCTTTTTTGACTGGAAATTATATAAATGAAGCTGGTCTTATGCACAGTACTGGGTATGAGACATACACTTGGACGTCAGTGATAAAAACAGGAAACTGCATTCACCTTATGTAAATCACACAATTTTCATGTGAGCTTTGCATTCACATGATGTAAATCATGTAATTGTATTACTAAAACTACAAAATACATTCTGATGAAGCTTATTTCGTCCACTCATGTACGTAGAACAAAATATTTTTTTTAGTGTCCTTTACATACACTGTCCTTCTATTTTCTTATTGGACATTTGTCTGCCTGGTTGTTTCTTTTTGGCCTGCTGCATGTACAGGAGAGCTAACAAAAGGTTTAGAGTTAATCTAGATGTGGCATTTTGTGTCTGTAATCGGTTGCTGACCACAGAAGCGTCAGTGCCGGTAAAGTAGGCCAACATAAGTCTGAAATATCTGAATAACCTAAACATAGACATAGCCTAAATATTATGTGTCAAAACAAACTGTTGGTCGAGAAGCAATTGCACAACATGCAAGAAAACCACAAAGAAAAGAATATACAACAATGGCGTGACATTTTAATTGCAAAAGACAAACCTGTGGTAAGTCTGGCTTGTCCGGGTTGCAAAATACTGAACAATACAAAATATAGAGTTTTGGGACAAAGATTTCGGGACAGACGTGGCTGTCAGAATAATGGGATCGAGCTGGCACTTTTCAAAGCTGTGCCCTAGCACTTTTTGAGTGAGAATAAATGCTGACTTACAGGCACGAACAAATTCCGAGGCAGAACCAATTGAAATCTCCATTTTAGCTTGAGGGTGTGACATTTAACAAATAGTGAAATGAGAGAACTGCTGCATGATTGTGATTATGATAAGTCCCATACTGCAAAACACAAATGAACTGCACTTTGTCACAGTTCATGTCACCACAATAAGGGTCAGTTTCCCAGACAGGGATTAAGCCTAGTCCTGTACTACATTTTCCTCTCAGTGAAGAATATCCATTTAGAATCCCAGGTAGTCCAGCAATAGGCTTAAACCTGGCCAAGCAACTGATCCTGTGTGACATTTTTTTTCCACCAGGCAGTATGGTGCAGCACAGTATGGCAACAAATCCAAACCCAGAAATATACTTAGCGTGGTCGAGTACCTTTGTCGTTTCCCATTAGATAAAGCCGGGGTTATGCTACACAACTTTTACCCTGATTTTAGTCCCAATTCTCAGTCTGGCTGAGTCTGTGCTGGTTGGCTCTAGTCTGCAGATTTTTTGGTCAGTTGAGCTGACAGTTGGTGAGAGAATGGAGTAGTGTGCGAGTGGTGCAGACTCCAATTTTTGGCCTCCCGATCACGTTTCAGATGAGTTGGAGTGTATTTTTTTGACCCGACTCTGAGCATAATCTAGTAGTGTATACTGATCAACAACTCAGTCTGAATGGACTACTGCAACAGCCAATGGAAACTGAGAGCGAGAAAGAAGAAAATACAGCAAGTAAACAAAGAACAATGAGTAAAAATCACATTTGGAGCAAAGCTTTTTAATGAGCTGAGTTTAAGGCACGAGGACAATCAAGTTTATGTACATTTAAAACTCTTAAAATACTACATTGATCACATTTTTGAATCCATGGGCTTCACCGAAACATGTTTACCTGCTGCTTCTTTGCTGAGAAATTAACAGCAACAGTCTCCTAGAATAACGGGAGAATGCGAGAGCTTGCATGAGCTCATGCAAGTTCATCGAGTTTCGTTCGGTTCACCAACAGCTGAAAAGTTGAATGGTGCGTGATCCCTAATCGTTCAGTGTGTGATACCCAATATTTCAGTCGCCTAAAAAAAAATCTGCAAAAAACGCAGTATAGTGTAAGATGCCCAGTCTTTGTATAATCTGTTAAGATTTTAAAAGTCATGCAGTGTACCCAATACTTAAGAGAACCTTGAAAGTAAGGGGAGTTTTCTATAGCTTGTGTGGTCTCATGAGTTCTAACATGAACCTAGGGTTAACATTAATAACAAACAAGAGCAGTAACAATGGAGGAGAAGTACTTTACTAATATAGGTTTTGATGCTCTTCGGAGATATTAGCTAGCAAAGTGATCATGTGAGTATGTTTGGGTCATTTTTATTAGGCTTTTGAAAATGCTGTTGGTGTGGATGAAGGTTTATTTCAAAAAAACAGATAAATCAAAGAAAGAGAAAACCAGCTTCCTTTCTTGCTGTTCCAGTAGCAAACTATAGCCAAATCATTAAATGCGATTAATATTGCCCCACCACTTTCGGAAATGTTATAAACCAAGGTCAAAAGAGAGGAAAGTGTAGAGAAAAAAAGAACTGCTTATGAAGTAAAACAAGCCACCTCCTCTGCATAGGCCTGTGTGGCCTAGTTAAAGTGGATCCTTCATGATATGATGGCTGATGGCAGCAGCAGGTAAATTCTGAAGTGAACTATTCAAATCTAAAAACGCTAAGTGTGCAGTGCTTTACTTTGATAATAAGCTACATCTAGAGCAAATGCAATCAACTTCTATGTAAGCAGAGCCCAAAATTGTGATCTTCCTGACTGTCAATTATTCTCAAAAAATACAGGAGCTGAAAATGGCTTCATTCCAAGCCTGGGGGTTCATCACCATTCTGAACTTTAACCTCATGGTCATTGCTTCATGCTGGAGTGTAGTGCCAACACAACAATAAATGGTGTCACTGTTCAATTTTTTGAAGACCACATTGTGCTCCAGGCCTCATCCTCTTCATTGGCATTGAGAAGGCAGGGGAATACAAATACATCAGACCCATGTGGCTGTAGGGATACAGTACTATGCAAAATCTTCGTCCACACGTCACCAAATATTTATGACTTTCCTCTGTTTTTTTAAAAAAAATCTTCATCCACACCAACAGCATTTTCAAAAGCCTAATAAAAATGACTCAAACATACTTACATGACCATGCCAGTCCAGTAAGGGCCATAATACCTCATAAAATTAAAGGTCATTTGCCGTGAGAAAAACACTGAGAGCATGTGTATTGCGCAAAAGACAAAGGACAAAGCTGAAGCAGAAACTAATAAAGTGATGGTGGCCTGTTACAAACACAGCAGGCTTTGACTTGCAGGCCAGCAGACTGCTGTTATTTGATGTTTCAAGCAGATTTAAAGTCTGATTGCTGCCAGAAAATAAAAGCTTAAAAGAAAGTCTCTGACACATCGACATGGTCCTGATTAGGCAGAGAAGGTGAGTTCTTCTAGCTTTTCACTCCATTTGAATTAAGAATTGTTTATTTTTTACATAACATTGGCTAAGGGTCGTCAAGTCACATATCTTTAGAAACATTGGAGTATGTTTAATACTTGAAATTTAGGTTACACCCCATTTAAAAGACACTACATTTAAAAGAACTGGGTGCAGTACATTCTGATGCCTCCACCATGGTGTAACATTCATGAAAAAGTACCTTGTAACATTAAATTCACTTGACAAATTATATCCAATACCCAGATAAATGTGGAAAAAAATGGAAAGGAAGTCTACGCATCTGGGCAGTAAACACTTATTTGCTCTGACAGTCAGCAATATTACAATAAATACAAATAACATTAATACAATTAATATTGATTTTATGTTTGTCAGTGTGTTTGTTAAACTATTTTCAAACCTTTCCTCAAAGAAGCCCAGTCTTATTGGTCGTTATCATTATCAGTTACCTGGTTAGCCTAATCAATTCTTCATTAAATTAAATCAGGTCTGCTGTTGATGGAATTTAACACATCTGTGTTGTGTGATGGCATTGAGGAAAAAACTGGTACCAAACTTTGTTCTTTTAACTGGCTTAGAAGGTATCAACTGCTTTTTTGAAAACAAGAAATTTTTGTTATTTTTTAATGTATTTATGTTTGTTAGCATTCTAATGTTATGCAAGGTTATATGGACATAGCTAAAACATTACATGTCAAAACCAACTGTTCATTGGGAAGCAATAACAGAAGATGGAAGAAAACTGAAAAGGAAAGAATATACCAGAATAGAATAAACTAGCAATATTAATCACAAGATATAAACCTCTGCTAAGCCTCAAAAACAAAAAGGTCAGGCTGCAATTTATTATACAAGCTGTAGAGTTCTAAAACAAAGACTAAATCAAGTGTGTAAACTTGACTGTAAACACAAAAAGAGCAGAGGTCCTAAGGACTGGTACTGGGAATCACTTGACTTAGACCAAAAGTTTTCGAACCCTCATTTCCTCTGGCACCTCTAAGCCAGTCAACATGTTTACATGAACATCAATGGTTTGATATTGGACTAAGACTGCTAGTCTAACTAAGTTATAATAGTGTAAATAGCATGATTTGACTGAAGACTAAGGACTAGAACAGTTTACCATGCAAAATGACCAAAAAGAAAGTTTCTTTCTTTCTTTCTTTCTTTCTTCTACAGTAATTGCTTCCTTAATAACAATTCATATAATGATACAATCTAAAGAAAAACATGTTTTAACGGTTCTAGTGAAAAGTTCTTTCACTGTACAGTCATTTGTTCCTGTTTAAGTTTAGTCTCTACCAGTTATCAGTTATTTTTTCCACTGTCTGGGTGAGCAGCGCCCAGACTGAACCTTGGGCTTCCCGGAGAGAGACTGCAGAGTGGTTAAACAGAAATGTGGTTGACAACACTAAAAAAAATAATCAGATTCATCCAATTTGTCAGACATTTCAAACTCAAAAATGGATTTACATTTGCACCCAGTAATTTATTTTCCAATTTTTCCATGTTATGTTGTTTGGAATAAAAACTGAGAGCAATCACATTTTTTTTTCCAATGCAGCAGGTTCTCTCATAATTGTGGGAAAGTTCCGGACTCTAGAGAGGAAAGAAAGGCTCTTATATGTCTTACATTGTAAACAGCATACCATTTGTCCAACTGAAATAATTGCAAAAATCGGAAAGTCTGTTGCTTGTTCTGCTGTCTGCTGTCTGTTGCAGATAAAGCTGCTTTAACGTGAAAACCTAGTGTCATTTTGCTGAAAGATTGAAAGGCTTGCAGATCTGTACAAGAGACCTCTTGGTCAGCATGTATGACAATTCTGTGTAATATGGCCATTCTTAATAAGTCAGCTTGGGTTTGCCAAACCTGTGGAAATTTTGTCTCTGTTAACTATTTTGAACGACAACCAAACATGTCTTGTAAGAGGCATTATAATTTGCCAAATCAAGTCTTTGTTACTGTAAAAACAGAGATTTATGCCAGATTCCAATTATGTGGCATAGCATAGAATAATGTTATGTGCACACTTGAGATTGGGGTTCAAATCCCTGCATGGTCAGTGACATGTGACTGTTCAAACTGCTGTCCTACAGTAGAAAAAAATAACAATAAAGTATTCAGGCCTTAAATATTTACAAGGATTTTGTCATGATCTATTTAACCCAAGGCATTAATTGAAATAGTGATAAACTGAATATATTCAAAACAAACATTCCTAGTACTTTTCACAGGGAAGTTGATGTCTCAAGCTTTAGCCCCTAGAATTCAACTTGTGAAAAAAATTACATTTTTTTAATTCATTTTAAAGTGAAGTTAAAAAAATTCAGATTTTTCATGAGATTAATTTAACAAAGAATCATGTTTTCATATCACTACTGAAACACAGTCCATAGGCAAAGCCTTATTTGAGCCACACCCATGCATTTTAGAGCAGGAAGGGAGACAACATCACTGTCCCTCATGGCCTCATGGTGAGCAATTAGATCCCATTGTTGTGTCCCAAAGTCTGAAAATCAATGTGTAATATTAAGAAGTCACTACTGCAACTTCTGTTCTGAAATTAAGTAAACATGTTTTGTGTTTTAATGAAAAACATCATGCTTTTATGTGTGTACAAGTGTTCAAAGATGTGTTTGCTAGTCATGTACTGGCTAGTGTTTTTGAGTTCTGCTCAAAATCAGCTAAAATTGTCAGTACTGAAACAGTCACTACTGAAAGTGTTATGGTTGTTTTGGTGGAGACAAAATGGAATGTTCAGTCAAATTTTTAATAAAGTATGAAATAAATTAAACATCATTAAGATCACTTAAAGCAAAAGGAATTCAGTCTAAAGTCCAAACCAGATAAAAGTCTGAATTGTGTTTTGAACTTTGAACCAATCTGGTAGAATCATAAATATACACATTTTCAAGCAACATTGGTTTTGGAGCCATCCATGCTTATTTCAACATGACAATGCCAAGCCACATTCTGCATATGTTACAATGTGATACATAATCAGAGAGTGCGAGTGCTAGAAGGGTCTTCCTGCAGTCAAGACTTCCTGCAGTCCAACATCTGTCAACATTATGAAGCGCAAAATATGAAAACAAAGGCCGAGTACTATTATGAAGCAGTATACCTGAAGACTTGTATAATGGAAGAAATTCTATTTTCAAAACTGAAGCAATTGATGTCTTTAGTCCCCAAACGTGTTTAAGTTAAAAGGAACAGTGACGTAACACAGTGGTGAACATAATTAATTTTTTTGGAATGCGTTGCAGGCATTAAAAATGGATCACTGATTAAAGAAGTTCAACATCAGATGTAGTGTTTTTTGTGCTGTTCTCATTCTAATGCAGGTTAAACACAATATATTAGTTATTGCTTTCTATTTTGGGCGGCACGGTGGCGCAGTGGGTAGCGCTGACGCCTCACAGCAAGAATGGCCTGGGTTCGATTCCCGGCGGGGTGACCAGGGTCATTTCTGTGTGGAGTCTGCATGTTCTCCCCGTGTCTGCGTGGGTTTCCTCTGGGTTCTCCGGTTTC
>JAILXH010247512.1:1424-20570 GCA_023558415.1 Piaractus mesopotamicus
AGAGCAGCATGTCCAGAGAGAGCAACATGAAAGTACCTGACTTCACACACAGATGCACAGGCAAACATGGATGGTGACGCCCACACATACGCCTAACCTCATTATAACCCACAACAGGGGGAATGACAGACTGTTGTAACATGATAGGATCAGAGAATTAAATCAAAAGAAAAGGCAGAAAAAGTTATACACAGTATATAGATCATTTGAATGATACTGCACCTTATTTATGTTTATTTTATTAAAACAAATGATTGAACATTCTATTTTGCCACTAACAAAACACTCATAACACTACCAAAATTTACCAAATGTTTTGGTGCTGACTGTTTTGGTACAAATGACAAAGCATGACTAGCAAACACAGCTTTGAATAGTTGAACACACATAAAATCAAAATATTTTTCAGGTTACACACTAATTTTTAGACTTTGGGACATTTCCCATAATGCTGTTACTAGATTAACTAGGACACTGTTGGATCTCTGTGTATGAAACACTGTGACTCTGTTGAACTGCTAGAGAGCAATAATGAGTGAAAGGGGAAGGGATGAGAACTCCCTGCTGTAAAAACAATTCATACCTCTTCACAAAGAGTCTTGATATCAATATATTGTGCACAACCACCACAATATAACTTTTATAAAATGTTGATGTGCTTGCTCACATATTAAGGTGAAAATCCAGCTTGTTCCAATGTCAAAGATTAGGTCTGGATACATTTTACACTTTTTTGTGTCTTCAGTGTGCAGTCAAACCTGTACTGCTGTCATATATTTAAACAGAAATGTAAACTAATGACTTCCATTCTGTGTTAGCTTAGCGATGTCTATAAGAAAGAAATTGCTTGTGCTGCAGAGAGCTGGAACCGAATGAGTTGGCCTTGCTGCTGCCCCCTGCTAGCATGTGACGGAGATGCCCAGCTGGAGCGCCACTCACAGGACAGACTAGGCACCTCCAGCTGGCACTGTGCCAGCCCCGGGCACAGGGTTTCGGGCAGCAGGGCCCCGGGCATCTACACAAGGGCTGCAGAGAACTGGTGCCAGGGCTGCTACCGGCCTCCGCTGGCACTTAACTCCGCCCAGACCGTCTCTCACCACACACAGTCACACGCACACACTCACTGCTTAATGAGCAGCAACGCTCAGTAAAACATACAGATAATACTCAACAGCAGATGGACAAAATATTGCAAAAAAACAAACAACAGGACAAAAAGTCATGCAAAATGACTTGATGTATTTGATAGTTAATAGATAATGCAGTTAAGTCGTTCTACCATCACAGTAGAAACATACTTTGCTTAGCTGAAAGCAGTCATTACTAGACAACTGGTACTCAGCATAATAATATAGTTATTGTGAAAAATTTGTGCATTATTACAAATAACAACATGGGTAAAATGCTTCTCAGCCAATTAGATTGTGCCATTGGAACTAACTATTGTATTACATTGTATACATCATACTTGTCTCAAATGTTGAGTTGGTAAGTATAAAAATAGACATGCTTATGTGGTTTCTGACTCATGGTGACATATTGTAATCTATAAAAGCAGAAAAAAGTAAGGACAAAATTCTGATTTCAAGATTTCAAGAACCCTTTGCATGATTAAAGGGTTATTTGCATCGTTAAAAGCTGCTCAGATTGATGGAGAATGTGCTGTGTATGGTTCTATATAGTTCTATGTCAAGCCTGCAACAACAGAAGAACCCTATATAGAACCATATAAAACACATCCTCCGTCAATCTGAAGAACTGTTTCACTATGCAAAGAACCATTTAATCAGGCAAAGGGTTCTTTGAGCATTCATGGATCTATAAAGAACGATTTTCTTTACTAAAGAACCCTTAAAGAACCTTTTTTAAGTGTGTAGTAGTGTTTTAGACATGTTACACTTTTCAGTGTTTGTTTGTAGTAACAAACTTCTATACTTTGGAGTTTTTCCCAAACCATTCATTTACCTAAAGAAACACAGAACAATGAATTACTTCATATCTGTATCTACTTTATATCAGAGCTAACTGGCATTCGTTCTTAAGCCAGTCACAGATTTTAAAGCGAGAACAGAATCTCAGTGAGCAGAATGGGTCTTGCTCTACTTCAGTCATACTGGGCCAGCTGAGCTGCTCTGGGGAGCGAGGAGCAATCCATAAAGCAGCATCTCACTTTGGTTTTGTGCTTCCAGCACACTCAGTCTTAATGCTTAGTCAGTTACCATTAGCTTGATTTGAGCGCAAAGAGACAGCGTCCAGCGCAGATACTCGCTCAGCATTCCTCCAGCACAGACACAGACCTGCAGAACCGAATGCACTGCTGGGGTTCCTGTATTGTTCTATAATACTGGAAAGATATAATGTGTGTGAGTCAGAATTCTGGCCAGACGGGACATTTTCAACACCCCAAACGCCACCTACGCCAATTTTTCATGGCAGGGCTGGCAAGTTAATAACTGCAAACTGTGGATGTTAAAATATGCTGAAAGCACAAAGATTCATTGTGTCTTCATAACATACACTAGCACTCAAAATTTGGAATCACTCTTTTCATTAATATAAAACCAGCTTGTTGAAGATACAGTACTGTGCAAACATCAGAGAACACCCTTTTTTATTAAATGTTCAGGCAAAACAGCACGTTTTCCATTTTTGAGTATATTTCTGAGGAGATTAAATACAAAATAACACACTTGCATTAAGAAGGGGAAAGTCTAAGGAACAAAACTATGAAAAGATATAGAAAATGGAACTCCTAACAACTATGCAAGATCTTGTAGACCACCCAAACTGTCATCAACAAATAAATAGTACTTCTGTTTCTGTACTGTTGACCGTTTGTGTCCATCCTTCCACTGTGAGAAGACAACTCAACACCATGGGACTGAAAGGATGTGTAGCTGTCAAGAAGCTTTTACAAATAAAGAAAATAGACAAAAAAGAAGAACATTTGAAAATCAAACGAAGAAGCTGTACTTAATGGCAGCTTTGAATGGCTTGCTTGGAAATTATCACAGTACATCAAACAGTTTAGAAAAAAAAAGTTTTGTTTATATAATGACATGTAATTTTTTAATTCTGGATGCATTTCACTATACTTAAACTGTGAGTGACATTGAGTCTTCGCTAATAGCTAAAAGATTATCCAGGCTAGAGCTAACGACATGATGCACATCCTTACTGATCCTGCAAAATAAGAGAACGTGAGGTCCTGTGAAAAATATGGGTGGGGTCACTAGTCTTTTGAAAATCAAATCAGGCAAGTATCAGGCTTTGGTTTATTTTCCATGATTTTCCAGGTTTTACTGTATTGTCACAAGCCCTGATTATAGCATTGTTGAATTCTGTCCTCTAAGAAAACACCATATCCTCACAAAACTGGAACAGCATTCAATTAAATTGATGGTCGCATGCTAATGACCTGGGGGGTTCGCGTATATGGGTAAAAGTGTTGACGCACAGTATTTTGTAGCTGCAAACTATCGGGCACCGTTCTTGATGAAGTCAGCACTTCGGGCTCATTCTACCACCTGAGAGCATTGTGTGTGCAGGAACTATTGCTGTAAGCACTTACTACTACAACACTGAGCACGGAGTGTGCAATGGTGATAATATAGTAAAGCAAAAGCAATTCCATTAACCTTTGCTAAAAAAAAGAAGCAATTTATCTTTCTTTGCTTTTCTTTGTTATTGACCCCTTCCATGTTTGCTTGAGGAATTAAGCCATTATCAGTATCTACTCAATAGCGAAAGAGTTGTTTTTGGGATTTTTTTCAGCTTTTGCTGTGTAAGTCAATGTCGTGAGGTGCAGTGCAGCCCACGGAAACCCACCGTGGGATGACAAGTGCATGTCAATGGTGTTTTTCCAGCGCTCTCATTATCAGCACGGAGTAACGATAACAGCACTCCATGAAATGATGGTGCAGGGAATACAGTCAGTGGGACTACAAGAGATTTTCACCCTCCTCTATCGTTCACTCTCTCACATTCATACACGAGCACCTACAGAGAGCTATGACAGAGTCTGTTAGCTCCCAGAAGCTTCTTCAAAATGGCACTTTGTTGTTTGCTTTTATCTTCTACAGAGCAATGAAGAGCGGGGAAGAGACAGAGAGAGAGAAAGACAGAAGGAGGGAGTGAAAGGCCAGCCCATGACATTTACATCACATACAATTTAAAATATTAGGGGCTATGGCAAGCACGAACAGGCAGATGGTGACCCCTGGTTTACTCAGGATGTTTCGTGTTTCTGTTTTGCCAAAATAGTAGCATAAAAAATATGTAAACGGTTAAGATGTAAACAAACTCATTCACAGTGGTTTGATGTGAAATGCTCTGTCTGGACCTACTTAGTCAGAACTGTTCACAGTGGAGTTGATAGGAACCAGACATCTGAAGTGTTTAATGCCTCTAAAAGCTCCCTCACAGAAAGTTATTACACGTAATCGTTATGAATATGCTGCCTGATGCCTGAGACATTGTTTTCGATGGTTTTGAGAAAATTTACCTCTATTTAACATTATCAACATTACACATAAAAACTCAGAAGATATGTGTAGGTTCAGTGATTGTTTTGGATAGTAAATAAAATGGCTATACTTGCACTGTAGACATTGTGACCCCTGGTTCCTATCACCACCACTGTGAAGGAATCTGAGTTAGTGAGTTTGTCCACACTTCACATCAAGCCACTCTGAATGCCTTTGTTTACATCTCAACCTCTTAATTATTCACGAATTTTGAAAAATCAGTGGAGTTCCCATTGAGTAATTGAGGAATCTACCAACTATTTTGACAAGCAATCAAACCTTTAAAAAACAAAAAAAATGAACTGAACTGAAAAATAACAAACCATGCTTAGCCTTCAAAACTTCCAAAACACTTTATCATACTTCAAAAGACAATTCCACATTTTTCTAAATTTCTGCATAATTAAATCATTAACATGTAAACAAAGTTATTCAGAGTGGTTTGTTGAGAAATGCTCCCTTCTAAAGATACCTACCAAGTAAGAATTGCTCACAGTGTTGGAGATAGGAACCAGATGTCTGAAGAGTTTAATGCCTCTAAAGATACAAATGCACAATGGTTATATTTGTGTTGTGGACATAGTGACCCCTCATCACCAATGTAAAGAAGTCTGAGTCGGCAAGTTTATTCACTCTGCAAGAGTTTATTTACATCTAGGCCACTGCTTTATGCAGAATTTTTGAAAAATCTGGGGAATTCCATTTTAAAAAGGCTTGGTTAAAAAAAAATACATTTAAACAAATGCAACAAATTAGATTTGCACATCAGGCTCTATTTTTTTTACTGTAAGAGACCATTTAAAATGTTCTTCATCTTCATGTAAACTGCCACCTAATCATTGCTGATTATTGAGAAGATATTTTTAATCAATTAATCATGATGCTTCTAATTTCTTTTTGCAATTTAGAATAAATTACTATGTTGTCTTAATAAGACAAATTGTACTCCAGTAGAGTACAGTCCTAGTACAGAATGAGACTGTTACATAACTTCACTCATAAGACTAACATGTTGTGTTGCTCCACTGAGGGAAACTGCAAGCATTATGGATGTCTGACACTTGTAATTTCAAATCAGTGAAACATTTTAATTGTTAACAATCAAAGCAGCCGCACAGCAATCTAGGAGCACAGTCATTTGGCCCAAGAAGCTGCTGCTTAAGCAGTAATACATTTTGGAATTTGGACCTAGTTTTTTACATTAACCAGGCCAAAGATATACTGTGGTCCCGTTCTGTTCTCATGAGCCAGTGCCAAATTCTGCATTATCCGCAGTGTTTGCCTCAGCAGAACCCAATATGGTTTGACAAAATGTGCAGGCTGGCAGCAAGCGATGCAATAAATAACAGTACAGCAGCAGATACTTCTTTAACAGCTACTTTAATTTCCACTCCTGTAAAAATACTGATCGACAATACAGACAAAGATCTGCGCCAAACGCTGTTGTCACGTTCAGCTTATTCAATTAGCGGACTGAATTAAACTGAAGTGGACTGAATTTGCACCAAATTTACAGAGCAGAATCCAAGTGGAGATAACAGTACAGCTATAAAGGTAAAGGAAGGAAATGGTCCATTCTGGTGAGCTACACTGAGATGCCAGTTTATTAGGTGGAATTACTGGAATAGTAAAAAACTAATTAGAATAAAAATTATTATTCAGTATTCAGAGCTTATTTACAAAGATAATGTTGTGATTTACTGAAAACCAAAGCCATTAGTTGAGATAGTAATAGGCTAAATACAAAATCATCATTTATAAGGTACTTTCTACTGGAAGGTGACTGAACCCAAATTTGAGAAAATAATAATTACTTTTTTAGTATTTTCTGTCAACATTAAGAATTGTCACCAGAACCAGACAAAAAGTAAGAAAATCATACAAAATGAAGGGAGGTGCCTACTGAAGCTTTGAACAAAAAGATGCCGAAAGAATATCCACCAATGCAATAACATTGTTTAAATTCTCAGAAGACAATGCATGTGAGAAGAGAAAATATGCAGTGATGCAACCACACTATGCACTTGCAGTCCGTGATATCATTTCACACATGGTGAACTTCATGTATTAACACCTCTGTCTCTTTTTAACCGAACTTTTAACTCTATTATTTCAACATACCTTTTAAACCCTGTGCCTCATGAACAAGCAATCAGCGTTGGGGGCTACGCAGTTTGCATAATAAACTGCAGTCTTAATAAAGCGAACATTACATTTAAGGCCATTGTGGGTGCATCCTGTGGTTGCATCAAGGCACATTTTGAGCTGCTCCTAAGCTTATATGTACATCTGGCCCTCAGTGTATGTTCAGAAGTAAATTTTCTCTGATCTGATTTAGAAGATGATGAATGGGGCATGCTGGGGTGAGCAGTGCCTCCTCTATTTCAGACTCCAGGTGGTCTTCTGCTGGGGTTCTGTTACTTCCTCTGTCGAAGAGGAGATCCAGAAAGCCTGGGAACTTTGGAGGCGGTTCAAACTCAAAGTGCTTCTCCAGACCCAGCCCCTCAAGCTCCGGCCCTGCCAGTGGGCCGTAACTATCAGGTTCCACCAGAGAGACACCAGAGAGCCTGGGAAAGGCAAAGCACACGGCTGGGCTTCCGGCGTGCCTGCTGCTGGACATTCCAACTAGGATTACAAATCTGGCTCAGATCTTCAAAGCCACAGTACTGTGATGGTTTCATCTCTCTATGACTGAAAATAAAGTACCCAATGTGTTTAAGAGCCTAAAAAGAATTGAAGTTTATGAAGATGTTTGAGACGGACTACAAGAATTGAAAGGCTAGAGCTTGAAATATCTGCCTGAAAGCAACAGGACCCAACTGCTCACTTCAGGTTCTGTGGGTTTCAGGCATCATTTCCCAGATACGGTCCGGGCTCGGGTCGGGGTTCTCACAGTTCGCCACTCCAGATTTTGCCCTGCATTGCCGCCTGCTTTAGCTGATCTCCTTATATCATTCTTTCTCTCTATTTTCATCACTTTAACACAGTTTTTACACTGACGTGCTGGAGTCACCCACTTTAGCACAAAGGTCCATAACAACCACACTAGTGAGAAAACGGATGAACAGAAGCGCAGATTTCTCCAGATTTGAGATGTTGTTTGAAAGCACTGATTGATGAATAAATTTGATAAAGAGGAATTTAAACTTGATGTGAATCAGATTTGGTTCAGACAAAAAATCTGTCAGGCTTGGGTCAGGGTCAGAGTCAAAGTTTAATTGTGTAGGACAGGCGAAGCTCGGACAAAAAGTTTTTGAGCTGTATTTGGGTTCCATCCAAAATTTCTGGCTCCATTAAAGCTTTAAGAAAAGCCCACTTTAAACACTTCCAAATGACCAATTCTATGTCCCTCATCTTAAACACCTCTTCTTGTTTTTTTGTTTTAGGTTTTATGATAATTTTAAGAAGCTATAGCTTTAAGCTATTTGACATCAAGAGAAGTGCAGTCTTGAAGGTGTTGATTTCTAAAAGTTAATCACTGTACAATCCAACGGCACATACAAACACTGCTGTCACGATAACTATGAGAACTTTACAAGAATATACTATATATTGACACTTTCCAATATATGTGAATTATGTCAAGTCAATCATGCACGACTGCTGAAACAACCAATCAACGTTCGCAGTGACATGCGAAAGCATATTAGCGTGTGATACTATCCAGGGCCATACTGATAACGTTGATTAATACTGAGAAGTCGTTTGTCACTTTAATCATGTTAGGGGAAATAAAAATGATCACTCACAGTTAGAAATTTGTTGGCGATGATAATAAATGCAATATTATGTCTAGAGAGCATTAGTCTGAAATGAAAAACATGGCAAGGATCCTGTGAAACACAAAACAGAATGAAAATCTATATCAATCTGGCCATCCAAAACTCATATTGCTGTGTTAATATGGAGGATGGGGCTCTGCCCCGTTGAGTGTATCCAGAAATGGCAATGTAATGTCATTTGACTGCTTTCAAAGGCTCATTTCAGAAAAGCCCATTATGTCCCTAGTGTCCTGATTATAGTTGCCCATCTTTACATCAAAAGGCCATTGCACCCTAGGGGTAACCTGCCACTGGGCTCCAATCAATATCAATGCCACGACTTTCTACTGTGACGTTCAGATAAATTGTTTGGTGTCCAAAAAAACCATCACTATACCTGAAAGAGAAAAAGCTTTCAAGTTTCGACTAGCCAGTTATATCTAATTTATTTAATTATAGTTGCAACTATATGCTTAGTATGCTGGTGAAACAAAATTTCAGCAAGGGCTGTGCAATATATTGTTTGTTAATCATTACTGCGATGTTGGCCTTTGAAATACTGATATCGCAGAAGGCTACAGCATAGAAATGAATGATTTAACCCAGGGACTCCCAATCTTTTTAACAGCATGGACTAAATCGTGGCCCAGAACAAATTTGATGGACCCATAGTGGAGATAACAGGTCATGAAAGTATGTCATTAGCCTGTCTTGCCATGGTCAGGGAATGTTTTGTCTTTAAATATGGATGTTATTGAATGGTTTCATAGCCTCATTTGTTAGCCTTTCTCTGCAAGCTGCACCAGAGACATTGTAATTGAACTGGTTGGAAAGCTTGTAGCACTCAACAGGTTGTCTAAATGCCTTGCTAGCAGGAAAATCCACCATCGGTTTGGAGATCTGCACGAGAACAAGCCAAAAAAACGTTTTTTTTTTTTTTTTTTTTAAATGTTATTTTTGTGCTTTATTTGAGCCAAACACTCCAAACTTCAAACAATTTAGTGATTTCAAAAGTGTTTTTTGTCTTGAGCTTTACCTGTTTAGTTCTCTCCCCATTCAAAGAGATAGCAGTCTGATCTTGTATGACCGGCATAAGTACCATTGGTGTTGCCCAAATGGCCGCAGAGTGGACAGACTTTCCTATAAGGACTTTGGCCACGCACAGTTGTTTAGACTAAATGATGATTTTTGTTTGACTTTTATAAAGTTTGTCGTTCTTTACAGCACTAAAAGTTTGTTAATGTGGTTCGGTTCCTTATTTTTGATGTCTTCACTTACACTAGCCATCAAGCAGCCAGTAGCAACCTACATGCACACACAAAGCCATAGAGAGATGTGATAGAGGCTGATATGTTTAAAATTACATAAAAATTAGTGTATGAACATATTATTGTAAAGAACTAAGCCTTAAAAATGAAAAAGAAACTTTATTGGCTTTAAAAATAATAATAATAATAATAATAACAATAATAATAATGATATAGTGGATTTCAGTAGTTAGCTACTAACTCTCTCACCCTGCTAACTGCCATATTATTCTGGCCTGAAATGAAACAATCTTTGGCCCAGTCCAGGTCTGCATCCAAGTAGTTGGGAATCTTTGCTCTTACCAATCACGTTTTTTACTTTGTACTGTGACCATCTTGACTAATCTGGAGCGACTGATGAACCAAGGCATTAATGTAATCTGACAAATGTAAACTATTTTGGTTAAAATTATGCCAACCAGTCTTTAACCATGTCACATTACTAATTCAATAACAATTTTTTACAATACATTGCTAGGCGTACGATGACTGCAATATGCAGCAATATAATGGTAATACTACCATTTTTGTACATATGATGCTGGCCTAAATGTAAACTGACTTACGGTAACCCATAAGAGCATAAACACAGGCACAGTTACAATTTTTCTCCTGCCGTTTGCTAATTACTTCCTGTCCCAAGACAGCTTAATGACATCTTTGAACAGACAAAAACATTTCGGAGATCATCGGCAGCTGGAGGACTCTGAGGGGATGTTTGTTTTGTGGTGGCTCCGGGGTTTCACTCTAGCTTGGCCAGCATTCCCTGCACTAATCTGTCCTGCATTAAATATCTAATTTGACGAGAAGAATGCTCTCACACTAAGAGGGCTTCAAGTTCAATCATCCTCCCAGCATCAGAGACACGCTGGAGCTGTAGCTTCACATAGTGTGATGAGGTGCTGTAGATCTAGCATAGCTAAAAGTCAGGGAGGATCCTCCATTAAAACGTTCAGTCCATTTAGTTAGCCAGAATGATTCATCGTCATTAGGATAATCCAAAGGAAATGCATGGCTATGGAGAGACAAGCGAAGCCAGCAGAGGATTCCTGCTCTCTCTTTGCCAGAAACATGCCTCATCACGATAACTTGCGCGAGTCTTTTCTAGCATGAAATTCTTCTAAATCGCTCAACAGTAAATCAGGACATTTAGCAGTGGCGTTTTACTGTACAATGTAATGTTCCAAACTCCGCACTTCTACTTTAAACTTCCCACAAAATTGAAACTTTAGAAAGAACTGATCAATTCATACTCCACCCGCAAATGTGTAGTTTGTGGCATGTGTTATACAAACTTTAGAGAATGTTGCCTTATTCACTCCGACTTATTCGCCTCTAAAATTCAACGGCAACAAGCTGTTACAAATGTAATAGCTACATGTTTATTACAAGTAACAAGGCTGCTAAAAAAATTATAAACCAA
Organism: Piaractus mesopotamicus; assembly: GCA_023558415.1. Taxonomy (NCBI): domain Eukaryota; kingdom Metazoa; phylum Chordata; class Actinopteri; order Characiformes; family Serrasalmidae; genus Piaractus; species Piaractus mesopotamicus. Next base: position 12,442 of record JAILXH010247512.1, read on the forward strand.
AACCAAATGCCTCTATTGCAATCAGTTGAGAGTCGCACCGCACTCACGTTCTGCGAAAATCATAGGGGAGGAGTGTCGCTGTGTTCAGCCTTCAGCTAATATTACTTGTGTGTGACATGATTTTTTAAAGACTAACATCATGCACACTATTAGGTGATTACCATATTTTCCTGATTTTGTTTAAAACAGTGATTAAATCAGCAACTCTGAAAATTGTCAGGAATCCTCAAGAGCATAGAATTCTGTTGGGATCTAAAGATTTAATAAAAGATGAAGCTTCTGAACAATAATTACCAAAATGAACAGTTGAGTATCGTTTTTATTCAGGCCATCCCTATTCAAACCTCCTTCAGAGTTTGTCAGGGACGAATATAACGACGCAACAGTGTGAACGCTAAAATGTCCTAATGCATGCCTCAGAGCAATGAAGGACCATCTAATCAACTGCGTCATCACAGCAGAGATAAAAGCAGCTGTGCAGGTTCTTTCTTTATCTTTTTTTCCCATTGTAAGTGTTAGCAGGCCAGTGCAATCTAAACGATTATAAGGACAAATGCAGCAAGAAAGTATGCATGGTACCCTTTACCAACCCAGACACGCTCAAGACACATGGAAAAGCCAGGTGTGAATGGCTGTATGTCACTCTGTCCACTTGTGATCAAATCACTTGAGACGAACGTTAATACCATGTAGCAACAGGGCTGGTGTGATGTCTCACATGCATACAAAATAAATTTAAATTGAAATTAATCATGCATTTAAAGGTACATACTTTGACAATTTCTCATTATTATAAATGATTTTTTTTAAAGTGTTTTGTAAAGCTGGCAACAGTTGCTAAGAAAGGATGTGTTTGTGGGTGGAGCATGGATAGGTCAATTATTTAGTGTGATTTTGCCCAACTGTTCTGTCAAGGCATCTTCGTGCTACATGGGGAGAGGCGTCTCTAAATGCACTTTATGTCTGGTGTGTGTGTGTGTGTGTGTGTGCTCATCTCCTGCCTGCCAAAGCTTACTTCCGGAATTGTTCCCCAATTAGAACGGTTGGTGCAGATTGGCTTTCAGTTACATTGTAAATGTCATCTTCAGTGTAGGGTCAGATTGAGGTTCACAGGATGTTTAGGTCATTTAGACCTAAACCTATCTCCAAGCGAAGTATTATGTCTAAAAGGTCTATGATGACCTTTTCTATCTCATAGTAAAACAACATGCACACACAAACCACTAAGCTATTCCTGTTTTGATCTTGTCTTGGTCCAAATCAAAACTGAATGACAGCACAAAGAAGCAAAGCATTAGCCAGAGTGAGAACTGTTCACGGTGGTCGTGACAGGCCATCACTAACCAGATGTCTGGAGCATTTAAAGCCTCTAAAAGCTACATCACAGAAAGCAATTACACGATTCCTGACAGGGGACACGATGATTTCTGATTGTTTGGAATGAGGTTTTGCCCTATAGTTTTAAAATACATTCATGGCAGGGAAGTACATGCAGGGCGTTCTAATGTAAAACAGTCCCCAATGCAAATATATTTTTTCAGATTTATGACTATTACATATAAAAAAATCAGAAGACACATGTAGGTTCACTTATTATTTTATGACAGAAAATCATGGTAATATTTGTGTTGTAGACATCACAAACCCTATTTCCTATTACAACCACTATAAAGAAGTCAGGTGGGTAGTCTACAATGCACTATTTCACATCAAATGACTCTCAACGACTTTGTTTACATCTTTACAATGACTGAATCATACAAAACTTAGACAAATCTGTTAAATTAATCTCAAAAATGAAATGAATCTCAAAATAGGCTGAGTTGGTACAGGACATGAATCCAATCAGCATCTGGCCATATAGTGTAGCTGGGACCTATGTGAGAGAGACACGACAGAGCGGTACTCCAGCCACATTATCAACATTCCTTCTCACATAAACAGAACCACTGATCTTTATTTCCAGCATAAATATTTGCAAACTCATTTCTCTTTGATGTCCTTTTCTGATTTTATCAAGACGGTCATGGTCCGTCTAGAAATAACTACCAAAGAGGAGCGTTTTAGATAAATTTAGGTAAATAACTATACTGGACGTCTGTGGAATATGAACCAGCAGATATACTTCCCCCCAAAAAACTATCATTTATCTAGCCAAATATACAGCATATAAAAATAGACAGGGCTTCCCAGGAACTGCTAGAGAAACACAGGCTTCTCCTCTCTTTCTCTGTCTTTTTTTCTCACTCTCTCTCTCACCAGCTTGCACGCTCACTCTTGCTCCTCAGGAGGGCCATGGTTGCCATGGCTACAGCCGTTACACACACCTGCCAGTGCTTCAGGTCCCCCTATCCGCTCCCCAGCAGAAGACGCGTGTTCATTCACAGGCGCTGACCCAGACATGTTTTGATGGCATTACGCATATATGGGACTTTCATCAGCACGGAAACAGAGCCCAACCGATACATCATTTGGACGATAAAACTGGCCAATATTAAGGTTGTACAGATTTATTGGCTAAGTGGTGAGCAGTGAAAGACTAATATAAGCGACAAGTAACATAATTTCAGTCAAAGCTGCGTATCTAAACAACAATTTGATTGGATGTTTCATTATGGACCATATGCAAGAGGATGTCTTGGTTAATTATTCTGGGTGTCAATATTCGAATCATGAAGTTGCTATGTGCTTGCATCATGGAAAGTCAGAAGGAAAATGTACAGAGCAACAATTCAGTGAAACGTCAGTAAGTCTTAACAGGGCTGTAAAGTGTGTAGAAGCTTCTTTCGATGGGGCATGCTAAGATATGACTTGTTACGATCATTTTTTTCCTACCTCTAATGCGTCAGATGACATTTAGAGGCTTCTATCAAAACTTCTATCAAAGATTATGGAGAAGTATTTTGTCTTTTGAATGATATGGCATAATGGATTGTGCTTATTGTGACAAGTATATGAACTAACAAGGTAAAAAAAAGGCCATTTTGATTTCAGGTTGACTTTAATAGCAGTAGCGTTGTCACTACTCATGGGTCATCATACACCAGCCCTTTCACGCACAACGATACACACTCAAAAATGTGTCAGCTCACCCCACGGTTTTAAGAATGCATGGGTTCCCCACACATCTCTCACTATCTCTCTCTCTCTCTCTCTAAAGTGATAGTCTGGACCATCACCAAGCAGCCATTTTCTCCCCATCAACATGTGGGAGGGGCAGCCCGCCATGTTGACTGACTGCGATTAAAATTAGACCTCCAAATGTAAATTTAACAGGCTGAGACAGTTAGAGAGAGGTGGACAGTTTATGCTGTGACTAATCAAAAGTCCACATCAGCCGTGAAGACATCAACAACCTCCGTTATTTTACACCCTTTTCAGATTTTAGGGAAACTCTCCAAAAAATCCAACCTTAAGTCCTTATCCTCACTCTAATTGCTGGCATCTGGCTGGACAAAAGACTTCCGACTGTCATTGAACTGTTACGGGTGCCTTTTGTTCTTCTAAATCGCTGCCCTGGCTGGTAAACAATACTTCTTGACAAAAACAGGTCAGGTCAGGGAGTGAGCAATGAAAAATGAGTACATGCAGTGCAACTAGCATAGCTATTGTGCTCCAACAATCCGAACACTGTGAGACAAAAAGAATTCTCCAGAGTGGATCCTGGCATTCCTTAGCCAGGGTCCTTGATGACCATTCATTGCTGTGGAGAATTGGTTCAATGCATTAGTCTTTGACTTGAGAGTTTCTTAAAGGGAGTGGAAGCTCATATGATAGCTACTGAGTGTAATGCTCCTCAAAATGGTATGCAAGAAAATAATACATTTTTATATCTATATGTTATTAATTAATACAATCATTCATATCAATACCATATGGTGAACTGTGCAATATAGTAGATTTTCAGAAAAAAAGCTGTCAAATAGTCAGGTAAACAATAAAATCCCAATTTTCAAGAAAGGTTCCTGTCTATAACTATGTTTAGAGTGTCTCTGTGCATTTGGCAACAGGTTGGTGTACCACAGAGCGAGGGAGAGTGGCTGAGCGAAGAGGACAGGCACATTCACCGCTCCATTTCAAGACTGCTTAAAGAGTATATAAGATGTAACAATGACTGTGTTATTTACTGGAAGCCTTTATTCAGAATAAAAGACAAACGAGGGGAAAATGGCGCCTGTTGCACACAAAGGGAATTCCATGAATTCTCCGAGCTCTCTAACGAGCAGCGGTGGACAGAGTTGCGAGCAGCAACGAGTACCAGGCAGCGCCGACTCCCAAAGCTGACTCACACGAAGCTGTACTGCCAATACTTCTGAATGGGTGCAATTAAGCTGATTATACTGCCTGGGCTGAGAGAGATGGAGTGTGCCTGTGTGCGTGAGGGAGACAGAAAGAGAGCTATAGAGAGGCAAGCTCTGCGCTGGATGTATTTACAAACGGAGCAGGCTTGACATGAACAAAACAGCCCTATTGTCCCCTTCTTTTCGATCCTCGGTCGTTATACCCTGATTTGGAACTAAACTCCAACACCAAATGTGCAGAAAACATTAAATGGGGCAAATACAGATTAAGAAGCCACAAGATTAAAAACTCTGAGTCTTAGAAGGGGGCAAAAATCTCTAAAGCAGGCTTTAGTCAATAGAGCAATAAATAAGCTGACCCCGTGGAGTAGTTGGACGACGAACAAAAGAGCGACAAGCATATTCCGGGTCATGGGGAGGTGGTGGAAGACCCCTGGTTCCCCCCTTGAACAAGTGCAGCCTCAAAACAAAACCATGTCACGAAGAACACACCCCTTTTCCACTCAGCTCCAGAACAAAAGAGAAGCTTCTGTTGGCTTCTCCAGCTCTGGTCTTTGAAGACAACAACTTCATGGCAAACTGGACTCTATAAGTGAGCTCATAATGACAAATGACAAATGAATGTACACTCATTTCCATTGTTTGCATCACAAAAGCCAGGACTTTAGGTGGATGTTACCTTTTTGCCCTTTTTCTTGCGGTGGACTTGCTTGCTGGTGCCCTTTTCCTTGGCTTCCTCACTCATCTTAGCCAGAAGATCCTCTCCGACGCTTTTAGTCCAACATGTAGAGAAGTATAGATTGTGGAAAACTCTCAGTCAAGCCTAAAGGTCCAGCAGAGAGGTCCTGCCTGGTTCTCAGCATAAACACACTCCAGCAGCACTTCAGCTGCTTTTCTCCAGATCCCACACACTCCACAGGTCAGCGTGGAGATCACTGAGACTGAGGAAGAACTGGAGGAGGAGTGGAGTGTTTGGTGGAAATCAATAAACCCACCACACTGGTTTTCTGGCCACCTTTTTTTTGACCAGCGAATGGTTGGCTCCACTGCCTTACTGGTGCTCCACTCTAAGTCTAAATGGTGCTGATGGAGACGCACGCTCTCCCTAGCAGCCAAACGCAGGGAGGGAGGGTGAGCGAGGGAGGGAGGAAGGGAGGGGGGGAAATACGGAGGGAGGGAGATTGAGAGGGTGAGGCAGGAGATAAAGAGAGAGAGAGACAGAGAGAGAGAAAAGGGGAAAGATACCCTTGAAACAAATGGCAGGGTGGGCACAGAGGGAGAAATTGATGGTTAATTAATGGTTAATTAGCGCTTATAGCCCGGGAACCGTCTCCCGCCGTCTCCGGCTGGCTTCTCCAGACGTGCCCATTAGCAAGAAGCATCGTGTCCAGAGGTGACCTCAAAACGATTTGATCCAGTTCGATTTGATTATTTCGATATGGTTCAAGATTATGTTTTTAAACGCTGTGATGTTTTTAGAACATTTATTGGTAACACTTTACTCAAACCCTGTTACACAAAATTGACATATCCATGCCATAAGCACAGCATGGCCGTCGTCATATTTTGTTCGGTGATGTAACAGCATTGTGTAACTGTTGCTGTTAATTGTCATGACAGATGTCATAATGTTTGATGTCATGGCAGCTAAATATGCACTGTAAAAAAATCTGTAAAAAATGGTAAAATGTTTGGCAGCAGGCACACAAGACAAAACCTGTAAATATACAGTCATTCAATTTCTTTGAAATCCTGCTCTTTACAGTAATTCAGGAGTTTCACTAGTTATTATACAATATTTTATCATAGAAATAACAGTAACAACCACTAAAATAAATGTCAATGTCTGTGAAATAAAGGTCGTAATTTGTATTGATATATGTACATCCTATTTCTGTAAACTAACAAAAGTAGTGTTAAAATACAGTATATGTGTGGTTTATTTGCATGTATTTAATCTTTTTTTTTATTCACATTGATTTGTATTATAGAGTGCACTACACAAAAAGTGGCACGTGACATATGCTGTCATGATATCAAACAGCAAAAATCTGAATCTGTCATGACAAATCATGACACTATTGAACATCTGCCATGTTTATGTTTGATTATGTCATTGTTGTGTAGCAGAGTTGAAGTACATTTTTACTCATTTATTTTTAGAAAAACTGCATGATGTTAAATGAAAATTTTCATTTGACCAAAAAACGAGTGCATACTGTATTAAATGTTAATAAAATCAATTCCAAAAATCACAACTGATGCGATATAATTTCTACATTCATATCCAGGCATTTATACTCTCCTAATCACCTTTAGTCTTTTCCAGAAAAGGAAGATGCTGTTAGTCAATCCCAGCTGGGATCAGGTTACTGGATCAGAAGAAAAGCGTCTCACCCCAGCCACATCCCCAGCAATCTTAAAGACAAGATTACCCAGGCGCTAAGCGAGTCTGTCTAATGTCCTCTCCACCAGAGGACAGTAAACACAGAGTGTGTCTGTCTCAAAGAGCCAGACACTGGCCATGTTTTTTCAGCAAAGCTGTTTTTCGCTTATTCCCACAGTAATTAAATGGAACAGGGCAGGGGTTGATTTGAAGTGGGGCTGCAAATATGGTGTTTGTAGGGGTGTAATGATTCATACAATGTATTATTCAGTGTCTTGATTAAACACATTTAATAAGGAGTGGCTGAATTAACATGAATGTGCCTTGAATTAACATGTTCCCATTTACAGTTTGAGAATGTAACATTGTAAACAAACAATAAATGATACCGAAGCTGCACTTTATGATGTCCCAATCTAACACTCTAGCAGGAAGTCAATGTGTTATCCTCATGCTAACATACTAGCGCCACGTTAACATGCTAGTCACAATACAACGTTACGATTTTTAAACATTTGCTGGTCATTATCATGATACTGGCCATTGCAGTAACTACACTGCAGAATGCTGCAATATGCAAAGAAGACTCAAACCAATTACAAAAGGCTTTCTGACCAAAATTCAAATTTCAACTCAATTTCAACTCAATTTTCATGAATCGCAACTGTCACATGATCCAACATAATTCTGGTCAAAACAATGCAGGCCAATCTTTAATCATGCCATATTATTGATTCATCATCATGGTTTTAATATTATAAAGCATACTGCATTTATATTACATAGCAATAAAATCGCAATATAGTATTTTTAATTGTTTATGAGGACATGTGGAACATTGCTTTTGTTCATCTGAATTGTTATTTAGTTTTGCTTCATTTTAATCAAATAATTTGCTCAACGTAAATAAAGCAGTTCAAATGCTGAATACATGAACAATAGCACTGTGCAAAAGTCGGAGGCTATTTAATTGGCCATTGCATACAAATTAATCTTTCAGGCAATGACTAAATATCCATGTGCATAAGGAAGGAGAAAACCAAAAGAAAATAAGCGAACAAAAACAGTGGTTTCCAAAACTGGAGTAAAAAAAAAAAGTAAAACAAAAAAAAGAGAAACTGTAACTGCTAACAACCATGCGAGACCTGGCAGACCACTAAAACTGTCACCATTTGATAAAGCTGTCATCTGAAAAGATGTGTAGCTGTCGAGTCCATACTGAGAAAAGATTTTTTTTTGATTTGCAAAAAAAATTGCAAATAAAACAATGAAGCCACTTATGTTCTCAGAACAATGGACTGGGATGACTGTGTGTGTGTATGAGTGAGTGATGGTAGGAATGCTTGTTTTATTTTATTTTATTTTTTTTTATTCACTACATGTAAATGTTTGTCAGATACTGTGCACTGTGAGCTCCTGTAACCAAAACCAAATTCCTTGTA
>JAILXH010247512.1:20786-45162 GCA_023558415.1 Piaractus mesopotamicus
TGGAAGCTTTAATATAGACAAAAGGGTGGATATACTAAATGTAATAATATTTAGTTGATGAGGTTTGATATGCTTTTTGCTTTTTTCAGGATGCTGAAAAATGAATAATATGTGCTTAATTGTTATCTTTACTGGAAATTAAATAAATAAAGGGTGGTCTGACTTTTGCACAGTACTGTACAAGTGCATAAACGTTTAGGTTAAAATGCCAGATTGTTTTTTATTGCGCATCTGAGCCCCAGCGTGTGCGCTGAAGAGTGACAATACATGCTTTCTCCAGCAGAGCGGCACACAACTGGTCTCATGTTTTTTGAAAGACGGCAGAGAGGCTGAACTGAAGCAGCCCAAATATTCTCTGCTACCATAAGTCACCTACTGCCTCTACACCCAAAACTAGGTCACCGCACTACTATCCAGCTTTCATGATTAATATTTAACTGTCATATTTATGGACCTCAGCAACAGTCTTGCAAGAAAGAAAATGATATGCAGTAAAAGCTGTTAGACTATCCAATTGTGTGGACTTGTGATAATGATACTGATAAGAACATTAGATTTCATAACACTGTGCTACATATACACAGACACCACACAATCACCGATTCTTAATTTTCACACAGCTGACAATTCCAGGTCAATTAATGTCTAGTTCTGTCACTATTTGAGATCAATAACAAAGCTGATGAACGAGCTTTCAACCAAGAAACTGTCACTCCCTCACAATTCTGCACTGAAGGTGACTCGTCAATGCTATGTTGTTTATCTTCATATAAGTGACAGACAATAACGAATGGCGGTAAATGGATAAATGACTAAGAGGACGTTTTTTCCAAACATTAGAACTCTATTGTTGTAATTAAACTACAGAAGCCTCTCCATTCTGCCCTCTGCTGGACAATAGGTGTAATGACATAAACAAGCCCAACCTCTTCTTTACCAGACAGCATGTAAGCTGCTTGTTTGAGAGTATGGAATAAAGGCCATCACCATACATGAGTAGCTCTGAGCTTCAATATCTTCTATAGAATGTTCATTTTTCTTATTTCTAAACAGATTAGATATAAGATAATCCACTTGTATAATCAGGAGGAGAGTCAAACGGGAGTTTCCAAAACTGGACATACTGTTATCAAAAGATATACAGAAAATGGGACTCCTAACAACTTACTCACTCTTGCTTCAGATCTGGAAAAAAAACACAGGTGTTTCTGTCCATCCTTCCACTGTGAGAAGACAACTCAATGCTATGAGTCTGAAAGGATGTGCAACTGTCAATAGGCTGTTACTGAGAGAAGAAAACAGACAAAAAAAAAGAAAATTCGCTGGTGTTCTCAGAACAATGGACCGTCCACCCCAGAGCCCAGACCTCAACAGTCTGTTTGAGATTACTTGAATATTGAGAAGCAAAAAATATAACCAACTTTTAAGACTGAACTTTCAACAATATCCCTGCTTGATTTCAGAGAAAAACTGAAAGCTAGTCTCCTTAAAAGAATGGAAGCTGCAAGAAAGGCAAAGGCATGAAGGACAAAATATTGAAAAATGTAATATTTAGTCGTTGAGGCTTCTGTGTAATTTACTATCAAATATATGTTTTCTGCTATTTTTCCTGATACGAATAACTTTTGTTTAATGGCTGTTTTAAAGGATGATCTCTGACTTTTGGACAGCACTATATATGTATAAACACAATGTAACAAAAAAGATATATAAAGGGATATGCCTATTAGGCTCTGTTTCCTCCTGTAAGACCAGTAGATGAATTTAAAACATTGTCATCACGCAGAATCCCAGTAAATAACTGCAGAGAAGGCAAATTCGAATTTTTTAATTGAATTGATTAATCATGACAGCCCTAATCACAAGCCAAGAAGTCGTAGGTCTGCATCCGTGTTGATCACTTGTTCTCTTTCGGTCTGAAAATAACATCGCTTCTGCTGTCGCCTCATTGCTTCCGTGCTACTCGTTGGCCTCAATTCATTCTGGCAGTACAGGCTTCAGCTTTTTCACACCCAGACAGAGGTGAGAGAGCTGGGCCTGGGCGTTTTCATGCTGCCCTTCTGGCCCAACGGTGTGAAGCAGGTGCTTTGAGGACTGATGTTAGGGAAACAAATACCTATTTCTACTATGTCAAACCACAAACTGCAACGCCTAAAAGACTCTATCACGGACAAAGCAAGGACTTTCATATACATCTTGTGAACAAAAATCAATTCTGAGTACTTCAACGACAAGCATGTTGGTTAATGTTTTCTGAGCAGGCCAAACTGGCCATTTTGGAGATTGTCTTGGTTGTTTTGAAGAGATTAGTGCTGCTCCTGTCACACACAGCTTGTGTACTGAGTTCAGAGTCAATGTCACTCACACAGATTGTTTTTTAAGGCCATGCTGGGGCTGCACATCAATGTGGAGCACTAGAAAGAGTCAGAATAAAAGATCTCTTAAAGTAATGGTTTGGTCAAAACTTGAATTTACAAAAGTTCCCCTTTACTTTAAATGTGTATCATATTTAGCCAAAGTCTGAAGTTTGCTTCTTTAGTCTTCCACTGGAGTGACAAGCTGAATGTAGCTAACATTAATTGGATACTTATACCCCACCAATTAACATCATGCATAATGCATGCCTCGAGGCATCACATATTTGAGTTCCTAAGTAAGCTCAAATAGACCTGGGTACAGGCTACATGACACCTACATAAGGTTCTTTATGACAATTGACATTGACCTACATAACATTGTTAAACACAAATGTTGCATTTGCTTTGATGTCAAGTTGATACACCATCTATGACGTCGATTTTGTCTGACATTAGATTGTGTCATGACACTTTCTGAGTTAAAATGACTTTATAGCTCAGTCACAGTGACATAATACTGATAATATAACTATATATAGGCTGGATGAACACAATTGAGCATTTTCTAAGGTCCTTACATAAAGTGAGTTTCATTTTGTTATTTACACAATTTAAGATGTCAGCCTTATGACAATCCAATATATAGTAAGCTAAGTCAAGTGCCATGTTATTTCACCTGAAAAAGTGTCATGACACAATATCAAAGTTGACAAAAGTAGCCTTCATAACGCTTGCTGCGTTCACAGGTTGGAGGTACACACACAACTGCAAACTGGATATTCCATTGTTTTGAATAGAACTGAGATGGAAAATTCTGCCACCACCAGTGTCAATGTCCTGCAGAGTGCAGTGGTAAGCAGAATGTTCTGTCAAAAGTTTCATTTTCCCAAAATGCCATCGACTGCAGCAGTAACATAAACCGGATGTTGATTTTTTGGAGCCATGAATGCCAATCATCTCGCTATTGAATTCCAGATGAAACAAGTAATATACAATAAACTTGAGTTTCATTGTTTTATTTACAAGATTTATGATGTCACATAATCAGCATTACGACACTGCGATATATACTAAGCTACAAAGTCCGGTGCCCCCCAAAAAACTGTCATGACATGACCTAACGTCAGAAAAAAAATAAAATTTTGGTTATGTCTTTCAAATATCAAAGTTGACAAAAGTAGCCTTTATAACTCATGCTGCATTCACATGCTGGTGGTACACACACAACAGCAAACTAGATATTCCATTGTTCAATGGAGTCGTGACAGAAAATTCTGCCACCACCAGTGGCAGTATTCCGTAGGCCGCAATGGTAAGCAGAACGTTCTGCCAAAAGTTCATTTCCCCAACTTTTGCCATTGATTGCAGTGGTGAAATAAACCAGATGTTGATTTTTTGGGAGCCACGGATGGCAAACACCTCACTGTTGAATTCCAGATGAACCGAGTATTATACAACAAAGAATAAAAGTATAGAGTGTCCTCCTTTTAGTCCACCTTAAATAAACAATCCAGACTGCTACAGCTCCTCTGATAACCATTAATTTTCACTGGTAATACTGTCACCATGCCAGCGTTTGCATGGCTTCATGCCACCGGCCGTCGTGCACCACTATGAGGCACAGAACGATCTTTCAATCTTTCAGTGCAAACATTGTTCATCGAGCCTATCGAAATAAGCCTTTAGAAATGTTTATGTAGGTTTAAGTCAGCTGTCATGACGAGGTTATGTTGGTGTCATGTAGCTAACCTGCCTTACAGTAGTGTTACCTGAACAGGCTTATGTGGTTTCTGACACAGTATGACACTATTATCTATAAAAATCTATTTTGTCCATGTTTTTTTGTTAGATAACAGCATGCCATACAGTGCCAAAGACAACATAAGATAGCATAACTAGCAGAGACTGGCAGAAAGAATCTTTTATCATGAGGTACTTAATTGAGTCTAAAGGGCTTAGAGCATTCTTAACATTTTAATAGTTGAGAAAGCTTTTCCATTCATAACTCTGAATGGTTGTTATGTCAGCTTTGTCTTGGCACATGTATGAGATAAATATTTTGAAGAGGTGTGTGGTGCTCTGTGTAAGCTGCACTCGCCTGTCAGCAGAATGCTATAATCTCTGCCCTCCCCTTTATGGTTGCAAGCAGAGCAGAGCTCAAAATACTAATATAGTAGCATGTTAAAACTAAATTTTTGTTGAGAGGGAGGGGGATTTATTCCCCCTTTATGCAGACAATAAAGACCCCATTCACACTAGCAGGGAAATCAGGCTTTTCATTAAATGCTACAATTATTTTCCCCCTATAGTTACTACAGCTAACTTGTGGCCATTTCTGTGTTTGATGGGCTGTTGTCACTATTTTGAGCCTAAACAAGCTTTTTACAATAAGCTGATTTTAAGATAAAACAGTTTTGTTTTGGGCTTGTTCGACTTGCTGCCGGGACTTGCTGCACAGGCTTGTTGTCTTCCCGGGAGAGGGGATGGGTGAAGCAGATGATGCAAGATGTCACACCCACTTATGCAGACTGGAATTGTAGCACTTTTCATCCCACTATCTTGGTTTGCTTTACGTATAATCTCTGGAGAAACCTTCCTTTTATTTTGATATACATTCTGGTTTCATCTTTGCCTCCTAGTCCACACATTCATATTATATGCTAGTTTGTGGGCAGGTAACTATACATCTGTCATGCCCAGGCATGTTCCCAGGTATGCAGACGCAGGAGTATAATTTGGCCTTTGTCTGTTCCAGGCCTTTAACCATTGCCAATATCTGAATACCGAAATGGGGCATCTGTGTACAATGCATCATGGAAAGTCAGGGAGAAAACATATAAACCAACAATTTAGCCAACCTTCATTAAGTTTTGCTCATATTTGATTAGTCGAGCATATCACACTTTGCTGCTATGAAACATTAGTGCCTTAGCATGAGTGTGTCGGCAAAGACATGATTGAGAAAGCAATGCGGCCGTGACTAGGCTAACTGCTCTAGCTGCAGTTAGCTAGAACCAAACAAAATGAAACAATACACTGGCCAAAAGTATGTGGACCCTACTAATTATTATGTTCAGGTGTTTCAGCCACACCCATTGATTACACCTTTATAAAATCAAGCATATAGCCATGCAATCTATTTTGACACACTTTGGCAGTAGAATGGGTCGTACTGAAGAGCTGAGTGACTTTAAACTCACTAGTTCCAAACTGCCTCTAGAAGCAACATCCACATGATAACTGTGTGTCAGAAGTTTAATTAAATAGGTTTCCATGGCTAAGCAGCCACAGACAACCTCAGATCACTCTGTGCAATGCAAAGCGTTGACAGAGGTGGCGTAAATCATGCCACCACTGGACTTTGGAGCAGTGAAAACCTTTTTTTTTTTTGGAGCTATGAATCACACTTTAATATCTTGCTCTCCAATGGACAAATATGGGTTTGGCACATGCCAGGAGATAACTAACCACCAAAATATATAGTGCCAACACTAAAGTTTGGTGGAGGAGGGATAATGGTCTGGGGCTGTTTTTCAGGATTTGGGTCCCTTACTTGAAAGTTAACGTTAATGCTTCAGCATATGATGACATTTTAGATAATTATATGCTTCCAACTTTGTGGCAACAGTTCCACCATGACCACGTGCAGAAAGTGAGGTCCATAAAGACATGATTTGACAAGTTTTGGGTGAAGGAACTCCAGTGGCACACAACCTGTGGCAGTGCACAGAACCCTGACTTCAACCACCCTGAACATCTATGGGATGAACTGGAACATCGACTGCGAGCCAGGCCCTCTTGTCCAACATCAGTGCCTGGCTTTAAAAAAAAGCTCTTTCAACTGAATGGGTACAAATTTCATCAGACACACTTCAAAATCTTGTGGAAAGCCTTCCCAGAAGAGTGGAGGCTATCATATCCAGAAAGCGGGGGGGCAAAACTATATTAATGCCCATGGTTCTGGAATGAGATGTCCAACAAGCTCATACAGGTGTAATGGCCAACTGTCTACATACTTTTTAGCAATATTGCGTATTTTTCTGTTCTCAGTGTTACCTCAACAAACTAACATGTTGGTATGTCTTGCGGGTTAGTTCTAGTGTTAGTGTTATCTCAGTTGTAGGGGCAACTTCCTTTACTTAAAAGCTGTAGTGACTAAAAGACAGACTGCTACATTTTATTTCTGCTACAGATGTTTTTGACAGCACATGTGCTCCAGTCTACTATGATGCATTTATATCATTTTACAGATACTAACTTGAACAATTAATCTAAATGCACATCCCTAGTTTTTGTAAGATCCTGTTCCTGAAAGACCTTCTTTCTTTTACTAAATGCATTCTCATGACTACACACCCGATACAGACACATATCATGATCTGATAAGATCTTGGACCATATTCCGTGTACCAAAGATCTGAGAAGCGCAGTTTCCCATGCTCCATGTAAACATTCTCAGGATACGAGAAGTAACAACTGATCCTAGATTAGCACTCGTAATCTCAAAAGAATGCTGCACATTTTCCCCATTTCACCTGTCACTCTGAAGTTCATGTTAAGGTAGTATTACAGTAACCATTTCCCTTTCTTCCCTAATTGTCTTCCACAGTGTTAGCCATGCCTAATTTCCACACCATCACCAAAGGACAAGCCTAACTTGCGCATACACAGCTAATCACCACATCCTTTTTAGCTGACTAGAGAGTAGTGATTGCCCAGTGATGTACATTTGACCAAACAGACACCCACTAGATAACATCACTCTGAATGACAGGAGAGAAGAGCTAAGTAATCGTGTCCACCCACCAGCTGTGCTCTCTTGGAATACTTGGCAAAGATGACTTTTCTAGCATAGATGACACAGTAATGATGACAATGCATATTTTAAATTCATATTTACATTCTTCTAATTCTTCTTAAAACATGTCTATCCACAACTGGACCCTTCAAATATGTGTTGGCAATGCTGAAAAATAAAGTTGGGTTCCTTTTTTAGCCAGCTGCACCATGAACAACACAAAGATGTAAATATTCATTCTAATAAGTATACTGTGGGACACTGTGCGAAATGTAAATAAAAGCAGAATGCAATTATGTGCAAATCATTTAAACCCTATATATAATTTAAAACAATACAAAGACAACATACACAAAGACAAAGTGCTATACTGATTTGCACTTTGGCCCTATTTGACCCTAAAAAAAGACTTTTTCCATTTAAAAAGCATGTTGTTATAGCTATGGGTAGACAAAAATAAGGTTCTTCAGAATGTATTTCTTACTTTCAATAATTCAACATTATTTTCATCACGAGAACTGCATATTCTATATACTCTACGCTTGTAGGCAGTCTGCCAAATTACTGATAGTGACTATAGCAGTGATGTGTTTTGCTCGTAAATCGTTCTTCAGGCTTGATGTATTCCGATGATAAACAAATTCTAGGCACTGTAGTAGCAAGAAATAAGGTTTCATCAGTCAGTGATGAAGGAGAGGGCTACAGTCGTGGAATCAGTCATAAAAACACACAGCCCATTAACAGCATAAAAAAAATTAGTGCCATTAATCATTTCTCGTGTTATAGATGTTATTAATGTGTTAATATTTGACATCACTACCCAACAATGAGATGTTATTCCAATTTTGGACCACGTCCGTCGGGCCTTTCAGTATGAATTTTTCACACAGTGTGAAAGACAGCTGGCGTTTGTGACAATATGCAGTCTTGTAAGACTTTGAAGGATTCTAAACAGCACTGTGATGAGAGCATGATAAAAATGGGACTATTAATATGAATCAATGGATAACAGCATAGTCCTAGAGTTCTTTACATGGAAATGTCAACTCACCTCAGCCATAACCAATGAGTAACATCCTTCAGGTTGATGGATCACAAACCAATTTAAGGGAAAAAAAACATCACAGCCACTACACAGAAACATTGGCAGCATCAAACTCCTGTAGCTTAAATGAACTTCTACAGAGTTTTTATTTGCTCCTTCTCTGAACTGACTATGTAGGAACCAATTTAACACAGAAGATCTGCAGTGGAATTCTACTAAGTATTGCAGTCATGTACCGTGTGGACAGAGAATAAGACACTTTTGCTGTGAATGCTTAATGGATATAGTTAAGCCTGGATCGAGAGAAGTCTCAGAAGAGTTTTGTAGATAAAATACTGCTTCTAACCATCAAAACAGTGGATTCATCTTCATCATCAAAAGCGTGATAGCTCCTCATTCCATCAATTTTGAAGCCTCAGTGATGTATCTTCTCAACTGCTCTTGATGACTTCTAGACCAGTGTATCACAACCTTGATCCCGAAGTACCCCCTGCCCTTAAAGGTCTGATACTGGACCAGAGCCTGGCGGAGCCCGATGTCAGTTGATAGGGCCCGATGGCACCCAATAGTGCACAACAGAGCATGACAAAATATAAGGTTTTGGGCCAGTTTTACACATTCGGTGCTGGAAAACGTGCAGGACAGGGATTCTCCAGGATCAGGAAAGGGAACTACTGCTTTAGGGCAATCAACCAGGACATAACTACACTCCATAAATGATCTAATAAGAGCAAAATAAACTAAATGGCAATCATCCACTGACATGCCAAGTTTTTGGTAAGAACTCCCAACAAGTAGAGGCACTCAGGTGACTACCTGACCATGTACTGAACCCAACAAGAATAAGAAAGGGTGGAGTCTGCATGCCATTCCATGTATTGAATACTGGAAACTACCAACACTTCTTTGGAGGGAGGTGTTTTTCATGAGTAATCTGGACTTCATAGCTCTTCTTACCATTACCAAGATCATGTTACACTGGGAAGGCCGTTGACTGAAGTGCTGGGCTTCTTATTGCATAGTTTGTTCTGCAGATGAGGTCTAAGTGGCAACACATTCGCATTTAGCTCTGTTTACTTAGCAGACACTTTTATCCAAAGCTTTTACAGTACAAGGAAAGGTAGCCCTAGAGCTCACAAAGAGCAATAAAAAAGTGGAGACCAAATTCTACCCTTTAGTACCCCAGTCTTGTTCCTCTCTGTATTTGTGTTCTACTGTGCCAAGAGCATTGCTCGTTAGCTATGGTAATGTTAATGACGGCACTTCGAGACATTTCCACGATGCACAACACGTATCATAATATTTTGACGCACAGACACAATACACTCGTAGTGAAAGATTTGAAAACTGACGTAAAAAATTCTGGGCACAATGATTCTTATTCCACATTTCACTTAGTGTACTGCATTAAACATAATTAAATATTATCTATTTGTAATCAAAATATGCAGTTGGTCAGTGTTCCTAGTATGGACAATATCTGTTTAGGGTTGAGGAGACCACGGCCCAAATCTATTTCAACCCTTGCCCCTCCATTTTGCGTGTTCACGTCTAGTGACATGGTGTCCAGATTTTTGTTGAGACAGAGGGGTAAGGCAAAGTGTTAGGGCTACATTGCCCTCCAAATGGAGGTTTTTCAGAGGCACACTCCAAACGAAGTGTTTGGAGTGTTTGAGAAAATACTCCAAAAGAAAAAAGAAAAAACGGCACGACGGCTGCTCAAGTCACCAAAGAAACCCACAACTGTAAGTATTTTCTCTGTTAAAAAATTATCATAACCATTGTATTATCTTAGTTTAATGCCATTTTAATGTATTATGGTCCTTTTCTCCATAGCAAGTATAAAACATTGCTAGTAGTATGCTGATGTCTCAGTAGTTATGTCCTGTTTCACCTTCAATGGCACCTCAGGTGTCAGAAGTGCTGCACCATTTATGGTGGAAAAGAAAATTTAGCTAGCTAGCTACTGAGAAATCAGCATACTACTAGCATTGTTTTATGCTTGTGTTTAAACACAAAGCTAGCAAATAGCTGACTTCAGCTTTATATCACTGAAGAATTAGGGGTGGGTGATAATAACTAATTGTCGCATCCCCCCTCTTTTTTTTTTTTTTTTTAATAATTTTTTTTGAAGACTTTTACCCAATTTTTTCCCCAATTTAGTTGTTTCCAGTTCCACCCGCTAGTTAGGACTCCCCCAGTCACACGATACTACCAATGCTAGGAGGGTGAAGGCTAAACAGGCTTCCTCCGAGACCTGTGAAACCAGCCACTGCATCTTTTTGAACTGCCGCTCACGCAACGTCACTGGACAGCCGAAAGCGCTTGGAGGAAAGCGCCAACCGCCAGATCTGTTACGTCAGCTAACAGACACCTGCACTGACTAACATCGCGTTGAGTGATGGGGGGAGAAGGACTCTCTTGGACTCCTGGCTACAGATGGCTGTAGCATCACCAGGGAGCGAACTCGCGATCGCCTGATGATAGGACCAACGCTTAGCCGGTTGCGCCACTTGGGAGCCCCCGCATCCCCCCTCTTTGAAGGCCCTAAATGTAACTAAACACCAGCAGCGAGGTTGCTGAAATTTACCCTCCTCTGCTATCACTGCAGACTGGCAGGGCTGCCTACTAAGTAGAGCTTGGCGATATGGCCAAAAATGTTATCACAATAAAAAAAATTCCATATTGCTTGATATCGATACATAACATGATAAATGTCAAATTATTATTTCTTGCAAGTTTGTAGGCAGATTTTTGCTCCTGAGTGGTTAATTGCTGTTTTAAATTATCCTTTATGGTCAGAACATGACAAATACTTGCAAAACAGTAGAACATTTCACAAATCTGTAATGGGAAAGTGGGAGCCAGCTGGAAAACCAGAGCTGCAATTTTTGGAATAGTCATAATAAAAGAAAGAAAACATTATTTTTAGCTGTCTGGTGACAAGTGCTAGGCTATGCTAAACTGTTTAGTTTCTCAACAACACCAGCTTAGTATGAACAGCAAACATTAGCTGGCTCTGTAGATCAATGATGGATCACACTGCCTTACTGCCATCACTCCTACCGCATCCATGTCAGAGCATATCACAGTATTCAAACACCAGCTAGCAGACATCTGTTTTTCTCTACTCTATCATAGACTAGTAGTTTGTCTTAGTAGTTTGAGGGGTGAACCTCAATTTATCTGATGCTCGCTGTGTAAAAGCATTAACTGCAGTGTGATTCTCTCACGCCAGACAAACAGAGTCCACCTTTTAGGTAAGTTTAAACTGAAATCAGAGCTCTTGTCGTGTTTGATCTACAGTAACATCAATTCGCCATTCTGTGCATGTGACGGAGCGCTGCTTCAAATTAGCCAGCTGCTAAAAACAGCTCGCCTGGAAAGATAGCATTCTCCCGCTCTCCAATGCCCCACACACAGAAACCTCAGTTTGCTTTTGTTTAAATCAGGGCTGTAACTTGCACGAACCCACTTCTTTCTTTCATTTCTGTTGCTTGAGAAAGCAGTAATTCTAAAATATGACTGTTTGAGCGCTGTAACAGTGCTGTAGTCGTGTGGAGCAGATGTAATTTAACGCTGCTAAAGCTAAAGGGTGTAAGGAAAGAGGTGAGTTCACTCTAAGCCAGTACAGTTATGCCATTTATCTCATCACTCGCACTTGGTCACAGGAGAACAGATTGCCGATCGCTCCACTCAAACGGGGAATATATAACTCCATGTTTCAGATGTAGTTAAAGTATATTTGATGACTCATTTCATCATGGGATTGTGCCCAAGATGTACTTTTTCAAATGGGCAACAAATTTTAGTCATGTCTTCTCAACCTCTTTATTCTTGTCAATGTAACCCAACCTGTAAATCCACTTTAAGCCACTTAGTTCTTTGACCTCTTTCAAATGGGGAAAAACACTGTTACTGATATTGCAGGTATGATCAGAAGCTTATATGACTGACACTACAACGACAGTAACTGTCTGTTTCATTCTGAAAGAAGAGGAAACTAAAACTGAACACTGAGCAGCACTGAGATAAGACTCCCAGCGGTTTCCAGTGAGGCTTGAGGAAAAGTTGCTTAACACTGAAAAGTGAAAGTAAGACTCCACACTCTGCACACAGTTAGATTGAGCTGATATTTTTTCTGGCACATTTGTTTTTGACAGTCTTATCAAGGGCACTCCATATCACATCATTCACACGGTCCACAACATCTCTACACAACATCTTTCCCGAACAGCACAGAGCTAAAGACAGGCTTTGTTAATGAGGACCCACCAATATACCAAAAATGTGGGCAGTGTGTTAACTCCCTAAATTCTGAGGGTCTGTATCTGAGTCCACATTTTAACTCCTCTCACAACTCCATAACTTACATATAGTGGTGGGCAAAAAACATCATGAAATTTTCATCATATGTATCTCACAATATATATTTTTTTCTCATGTCTGATTAGCAAAAACAGTCAAAAAGGGCCAGTAGTGTCACATTTTAAAAATACCATGAAAACAAATTATTTGTATTTAACATTTTACATTGATTTGTAATGAAACATGCAGTCATTCTAAATGTAGGAACTAATCCACGATATGCTTAGAAAACCATGTTGTAATTTATCACGATAATGATGAATATCATTACACTGCCCAGCCCTATCTACACAGCAGTTTCACAGTCATTACCAAATACTTTAAGTGGCTCTTGACTAAAATATGTCTAATCTAAATCTAAGACTAAGTGTTAAAATTCATTTAGAGTGGGGCAATTTGGCAACAAAAATTTTCTATGATATATAATATGCCACAATATCACGATAATCGATTTTAAAAATATTATTAAAAATGATGAATACAATGATTGTATTTGTATCATATCACATACTGAACTGTACTAAATCCAGTTAAACAGGACTAATTATGATGTATTTATAATGCAGTTACAAAGCAAACATGCAGTTGGAAAGTGTTTTAAGTACTAATTATAACCACGATATGCTCAGAAAGCACATTGTGACATATTGTGATGTTTTTTTATCACCATAACGATACATGTTGTCATATTACCCAGCCCTAGATTAATCCCTAAAGGTTGCAGTAATTGCTGGCAAACTAACAAAAGCAACAGCACAGTGAAAAGCTCCAGTTCCCTTCCAGACAAGACATGATGTAGCAGTATGAAAGTGAGAGGGCTAAATAGCACAGAAATTGGATTATACAGCCATTGTTGCTCTCACTAGACGCCAGTGATGAAAGCTGGAATGTGGGTCATTTTCATGTGATTTTGATGTACAGGTTCAGTTAAGTGACCAAAGTGCACTGCTTTAAAAATAAATCTTTCCTTATGATCAAACTTTAGCAAATAAGACCTTCACCATGGTTAACTGCAGAAAATAATACAATTAATCGTGAAGAAATATTTGTATCTTTTTATTGTAATGGCATAAAGACGCAACATGAATACCTCTCAACCTCTGAGGGTTACTAATGAAAGAATATAATGAATAATAAGCAAACAATTCAAGAGGTTAGTGCTTTACTCTCCAGAACCTTTAGTGTAATGCTCATGTGGGTTTGACTTAGACTTTGACTTTGCACTAGAAGACCCTGTGGTCAAATGTCATTTTACTGATCACTGCTGTTATGCCCTCGAGCAAAGCACCGAAGCCAAGCTGCTCCAGAAGTATTGCAACGTGGCACCTTATACGAACCCTAATCTCAGCATGCGTACCCTACCCAAAATAGCAAAGAGCTCAGAGGTTCTACTACGAACAAATGAGTTTAAATTGCTAATTCTTTTTGCATAATTTTCAAATGGCCAGACAAAAAACTGAGACAAGGTGTGTACTTGTATGCTCACTGAACAGGCTGGTCATTCTCAATATGAAACAGGTACTCATATTCACTGTCTATGAGGCTTGGAAATGGTTACTTTGTAGACATTTGACAGTCTTAAGTGTGTTATGTTCTGTGTATTTCCTAGAGAGTTTCTTTTTCTCACTCATGCCATTTGAATTCAGAGCCATACTGTTGTCTTTACGTTTGCATGCTGTGTGGGCTGAACAGCTAAAGCTAGTCTGTCTCTTACATAAGCAAGTCCAATAACTGAGGCAGAAACTAATATGGTTTAGGGAGAGCAAGTCCATAAAAAAGCATTAACCACTGCACAACCTGCTGCTGTCAATCTGGATTGACCCTAATTTATGATTTTACAGCAGTTTCAGTATACACAATGAGTGACCATGTTTAAAGTACTGTAAACAAAATGAGCAAAAAAGAACTGAATTTTCTAAGATTACATCTACATTACAAGCCGTAGTTCAGATTTTTTGCACCAGATCCGATCTTTCTGCCTTAATGGTTCACATTCACGTTTCTCTGGCACTCACACTGACAGGCTTAAATGGCACGAATCAGATTTTTTGCCTTAATGTGACTATTTCAGAGTTGTATGGACTTGCAAATCTGATATTTTCAAGTCAGATCTGAACCACCTTTCATAAGCAGTCCTAGATCAGACACATTTTCAATTCGTGGCCATACAGCCTTAATGAGAAGGGTCAGATTAGAATTCCTGTGTGCGTTTTTTTAACTGCACACGTGCCATTTTTCAGCATTAATGTGACAGCAGCACCTAACCTAAAGTGCCAGTCAGTCTGAGCAAGTCAGATCTGAGCAAAAAATCGGAATTGAGCAATGAGGCTTGCAATGTAAATGTAGCCTAAGTCTGGGTTTCTCAACCCTGGTCCCAGAGGCCCACTGCTCTGCATTTTGTAGTGATCCAACTAATCAGCTCATTAACAGCCCGTTATTGAGTTAAAGCGGCTGTGTTAAAGCAGGAACAGCACTAAAATGTGCAGGATGGTGGGCCTCCAGGAACAGGGTTGAGAAACCCTGAGTGACTCTTTGGTATGACAGAACCTGCACCCTGAAATGATCAACATGCGCACATCCTAAACAACATCAAGTGAAAGATCCAGATGTGTGATGAAGAACAAGTAAATGATAGCAGCACAGAGAGATCATTAGCTCTGAACAAATGACCAGCTGTTCATGATCAGGAGAGAAGGTGAAGGCTTTAATGCTTCTGCAAAATTTATGGGCAGTTGCCACACTGCAAATGTTGATAACAGTAATACATGCCTGCGCAGTGGAAAAAAAATATATAAATTCTGATCTGACCATTTTCATTAAGGTTGCATGGTCACAGATCGGATATGTATGCGATCTGGGACTGCAAATGAAAGTGGTTCTGATTTAAAAAGATCATGTGTGTGTCTACTGAAAACATCAGATCTTGACACTGCACCAAGCCTACACTACACAACTTATAAAATCGAAAGAGAATTCCAAAAACACTTCTAACACATAATGTCATAATTTTACAGAATTTACTGTATTTTTGTCCTAAAAGCACACAGACATTGTAGTGGTAGGTATACTGGATGAAATTCTTCCTCAGATATGAGTTTTGTCATAACCATTAAATGGGTATGCTACAATTAGCATACTGTTTGTATGCTACAAACAGTGCAAACCACACTAACGGATATTATTAAAAAGTGAAGGGACACAGAACAACAATCCACTGTTAACCTACAAAAATAGATTTATTTAAACATTGTGAGTAGTTTAAATTATTAAATTATTAAATTATTAATAATTTATTGGGCAGCATGGTGGCCTGGGTTCGATTCCCGGCTGGGCGACCAGGGTCGTTTCTGTGTGGAGTTTGCATGTTCTCTCCGTGTCTGCGTGGGTTTCCTCCAGGTACTCCGGTTTCCTCCCATGGTCCAAAAACATGCAGTTAAGCTAATTGGACATGCTAAATTGGCCCTAGGTGTGAATGTGTATGTCTGTCTGTCTGCCCTGCGATGGACTGGTGTCCTGTCCAGGGTGTATCCTGCCTTCCGCCCAATGACAGCTGGGATAGGCTCCAGTACCCCACCGTGACCCAGAATGATAAGCGGTTTAGATGATGTATGTATGTAATAAATTATTAATTATTTAAAAATAAAAACATACCGTGATATATACCAAAACCGTCCAAAATTTTTATATACCGTGACAATGTTTACCATGTTTTGGCCATACTGCCCACTGTTAACTAGACAACTGGGCAAAAAGAAAGTATTACACACATAAAGAGTTTCAACTACAAATAAGCATTCAAAATCACAAGTCTTGCATACTGAATGAGGCAAACAAAGCTCAAACTGGAAAAGCAACATGTTTGAAAACACATAGGCTCAGATTTTGACTGGAAGGAAAATGTGTCAGAAGGTACAAACAGGGTTTAAACAGGGCTAAAAAGTTTGTAGAATATGTCTACCCCTATTTGTGTTATTTCAGCCAGGTAATGTGTACATAGCCTAGATTCATGAAAGGCCTGAATTTCAACTAAAAATCAACACCCTCCCAAAAAAAGTTAATAAAGAAATATAAAAACAGCATCACAGAATGACATTGGACCTCAGAACTTAAAAACTAGATGGCTAAAATAGAAGCTTTCACTTTACTATATATTGTGCGTTATTGTGGATGTTCTTGAGAGCTATAGTTTTGCGTATTTTATGTAACTTTTTTTAATTGGAAGGCCTACGTTATGTTCAAAGCTTTGCTGTAAGTCAAATACTGTGTGAAGAGTTTACATTCCACCTTCTTGAAATCATCTACAGACAGGACTTTTTCAGTACCCACTGCACTGCACGACGTATGCACATTAATAATAAGTTCAGTAAAACAGAATGACCCTTAAACGTATTCTGAGACTCATTAGCTCACATGGTTCAAACTTCAAGTTGCAGAAAAATCAGCTGCTGTAACTGTTTGTAAAAACAAACTAGTAAGTAAATACATAAATAAATAAATACAAGTAGCTGACTGACCACCTTAATTGCCAAAAAATGGCACAAGAGACGAATCAACTTGTTGACTCAGACAAGACAGCCAAAGTACAACCAGCAAAACCTCCGGCTAAGCATCTTTCCCTTCTGAGCACGTTCTTTAACGAAAGCAGAAAGACATGGCATTGTGCTTGGGTTGCCGTAATGAAAAGTGAAGGGAGGAGTGCACTTCGTGTCCTAACATTACCTCATGCCATCTCACAGAATGTAGCCTGTAAACAGCAGTAACTTCTGACAGCACTTAGCTGAAACTGATCATGTCATTGTCTCACCTCATATCTAGTCATGAGCCAAAAACACAGTATCTAGTTTGACATTAAAAAAAAGCACAAACATTTAGGGTAAAAGGCAGGTGATCTGGCACGCATCCCATAATTGATGGAAGGAGATGTTTATTTCAGTTTTCTCCCACTCATTCTCATGTTTTGCGTGAGCCACGTTGGTACTGCCTGCACATGTTGGCCCATTTCAAAACAGGCCTGCCCCCTGAGGTTACAGCAGCACCAGTGACTCTGCCTGATCTTGCCTTTAGCGTCAATTCCCACCATAAGTGCCACACCTGCAGGGCAACAATACCCATAATGGGCTGACAAACCAAAACCACCACAATCAAAACAACCACTCTTTGTACTGTATGTATTACTTTTCAGAGTACAGATGGGACAGTTACTAGTTTTACTGATATGCTGAGACATAACAAATTATGATAATCAAACCAGGGAAAAAGATATAAAAAACTGCACTGGCAGCCTAGTAGCCAACATTAAGAATTTGAGGCCAAAATTATAGAAACATATTTATACACACTGTATTTACAATTAGAGCATATTTTAGTACAAAAAAAAACACTTTTCTTTGAAAATATTGCATTGAAAAATAAATATTTATTCAAAAATGTATATTTAAGCAGCACTATTGAGGTTTGTTAATATTGAAAGACACTGCATTACTGAGTCTGAAATAAAATATGCTGAAACATGGCATGAGTGGCTACTGTGAGTCTGAAATAGTAATTTAAAAGTCAGAGGTGTGGATTCATGGGTTGTATTTCATGGGAATTTTTCTGAACGTGTGATAACATGCTCAAAAAGAAGGTCTCGGTCTCAAATGAAAAATCAGCACTGTCTGATTTTTGTCTGGTTCAGTGTTCGACCAAACCAGTTTGTTAAAAAGGAAAAAGAACACCAAAAATTTCCAAGGTAAGTGACCACTCGAGACATTGTGGCCAGGGGCACTGCACAAGAGTCTACCACTGATCAAACCCTTTAAAATTTGAATAAATCTGATAACTGCATATTAAAGACGGCACCGATCCAGTTCCCAGTATCAGTATCAGACCAATATCAGCAGAAAATGCTTGATTGGATATTGGCGGGAAAAAAAGAATGAACCCGATCCAATCTTAAAATAAATATTACCTGACAAAGCCAGCTAATAATCTCTGAAACGTTAAAGCAGTGGTAAACAGTAATGATTGTTGTTGATAATGTCAATTTCTATAGTATCCGGGGTGGCTGATAGGATGTTGCTAGGTATCCCTGGTGGTTGCTAGGCAGTTGCTTTTCCATTCCATTCCTCCATTCATTCCTGAAATGGCACATACTCACAACGTGCAATGTAGTGTTAGCTGTGTATTTGAATGTTTTAACAGTCAGAGTGTGATAACCTACTTCTAGAATCGCATCTTTTTAGAGCTTAATCGCTCTTTTTAGAGCTCAGTAGCTTTTAAAGAAAAAAGTGCATGAGCATCGGCCAATATTCAAGGTTTCAGTATTGAGACAAAAAGAAAAAGTGGTATCACAAATGAGTCTTAAATGGAATGCAAGCTCTCAAAAAACTTTAGGATGAATATATAGCACAAGCAATGAAAGGTTAGCTTGGGTGCCATACTGAAAGGTCAAGGCCTGATGTAGAATGCAAGTTTAGCTTTAGGCTAAGCACATCACTGTCTCTTGTTCACTCCGAAGCTCTTCAGCAGCTTCTCAACTTGCCTGCAGCCATCTGCCTCACTTGCCCACCATTCTCTAAGAATGTATCCAAAAGAAAAAAAAACAGCACTAACTATCTGTGTTAGTTTTCATCAAAGGCAACACTCTTATTTCTGCTTTACTTTAAATGGTTCATGGTAAACATGTACAACATTGCTTGAATTAAAGAGCTTACATGGCTCTGTTGTGGAAATAAATATTAGAGCGGTAATGCTTTGTCTCTGTGCCAAGGTTTTATTAGCAGAGAACCAATGAATGGCCTCGATGGCCTCGAGCATGTCTGCTCGTCCGAAACAGAGTTTAATTTATGCAGTGTTAAATAACAGAGAATAAAAAAGCGTGAACAATTAAAAAAATTCTTTGTTTAATTTTAAAAAAATCTGCATTATTATTTTTCCACACCTCCAAAGTTCAGTCCTAGAAGTTTCATTTTCTGCTTCTCACGAGACAAGTAATCCAAATTACATTCAGTAATGTTGGGTTATGGACTCAGTCAGTCATTGGTTCTATTTTTTTGTCTAATTGCTTGTCTCAGAAACAGTGTCTTGACAGCTACACATCTTTGCAGACCCATTGCGCTGAGTTGTCTTTCCACAGTGGAAGGATAGACAGAAACTCCTGTGGATTGTTTCAGATGTGACGCAACAGCAGAGTCAATTTTGTTCTATCTTGCTTGGCCTTGTATGGTTGTTAGGGGTTCCATTTTATTTTGAATCTTTGTTTTACTTTTATTAATATTTATAACTCCGATTTTGAATTTTTCCACTTCTTTCCTTTGGCTTTCCTCTTTACGCAAAGGAATCATCTTTTCTCTGATCTCCTCAGAAATATTGCTTGAAAAATAAATTCTACTTAATGGCCTTTTTGACTGGAAATTAAATAAATGAAGGTTGGTCTCTGACTTTTTTGGTGTCAGTCCACTGAAATGCTCTTCAAAGGCTTGCTACAAAGATACACTGGCACTGTTAACAGCACCAGTAGTACTGCAATATTTCTGAATCTCAAAGGGCGTTAAAGGATTAGAATTAGCTTTTTAATTTTTTTATTTGATGCGTTGATGTGAATAAAGCACTCGTGCTGATGCAATGACACAAACCCATTTAACTAAACTGATGCTCAGTAGATCTGAACCCTCGAGGCAGAGCATGGGTACCAACACTCAGCCCACAGACAATTCACACACATCGATGACATCATTCTCTTCCTAATCTCCATGGATACAGCCATTCAACAGCACACACTATTTCAGATGAGAAAGATAAAATGCTGGTAATTTCCAGCTACTTTCAATCTGCAGACACAAAGGATTCTCTAATTGTGTTACACGTGGCACATTCAGTTCGGTTTCCCATATAGGGCATTTATAACAACACAGAATCTAAATATGGCTGGCGTTAGAATGAAACAGAGGTCAATACATACAGATATTAAGTCCAATACAAATGCAACGTTTTTCTCAAAACATCACTGCCACATCAGGGTGTAAATCTCTGACCTCACAACGATTCATTTTGATTACAATTCTTCACATATCATTATGTCTCAAATTTCACCATGATTTGATTGATTATTTTGCTTTGATTCAGAATTATTTTTTTTATCATAAACAAATTTGACTGGAGGAAAGACTGCATATACGTGCAAACATTCAGAAGAGGGATCTCTTGCTGGCTTCATTGTTGATAAAATGACAAATAGGAAGCATCATGCTTGAGTTTCACATCTCTTATTATACTCTCATCAGGACTACAACAACATATTTTAACTAGAAGAGGAAAGCCAGCTGATAACGCTTGAAACTTTAAAGCAAACACTGTAAACACTGTTGATTGTTGTTGAAAACTTTTTATGGTATTCAAAAAGGGATGATAGGGTGTTACTAGGTATCCCTGGTGGTTGCTAGGCAGTTGCTTTGCCATTCCATTCTTGCATTCATTCCTATAAAACATAGAACTTTGGACCACATTCACCTGGATTAGCATTATGGAGAAATATAAAATGTATTTGTGTCTGGTTACAAATACGTTTGAGTGCAGATGTTTTAGTACAGTAGCCCAGCGTTACCTAAATGTTCCACGGTACAATAAATAAGTCATCAAATGTTGGTTTAAGATATCACCCAAAGACCAATACCAATGTGATATCAATATCACTGTGCACCCCCGTTAAGGACCAAAAAATTCTGTGATTAAAGCCTAATGTGACTAGATGCTGTCCTCCAGCACAAGCCAAGGCAAGACAACTTGCCTCTGCCACACATTGCTGATACTTAAATAATCAGATCTGTGCAGGATTTGGCATCTGAATTTAGGGTTTAGGGCATCTCTATATTTGAAAGGTAGGCAGTAAACATTTACCTGCCTGTTACATCAAAGGTTTGTATGTTCCTCAAAGTCAGGTGGCATGTGAGCTTGGTCAGGTGAGCCACTCAGCCTATTTGGTAGAGGAAACACTGATACGGTATTATAATTAATTCTAACCTCTTATATTTGATTCTAACCTACATTGTTGCACCGATGCATGTTTACACCCCTAACGTCTCACTACCCATTTGCTTTGTTTTTAGGCTACATTACAACAGTGGCCATCCTCTGGGTCCATGTGATAGTCAACCTTTACTAATAGGCTTGTGGGAAAAACGAAGCTCTCGCTAAATGTACTGCTCCATCTCTCAGAAAGTGCAGTCCCATCTGAACTCATCTCCTCAGAAGAGGCATTGACTGTCAGCTCCTGTCTCGTCGCACCTCTCCTCGAGCAGGGCACGTGGTGCAGGGAGATCAGCCCCACTGACGAGAATGATGATCAGCATTAATGAGATAAATAAAGTCCACCGCTAAGAGCTGGACAGTGGGAAAGTGGAGAGAAAGGATTTTAGAGCATAGTTCATGGTGTGTAAAGTCAAGAGGAGCCAGCTTAAGCCACTTGATAAATGTCAGCCTTCTTGTCACATGTGGTGGGAGTAAGCATAGCTGTGTGTGAGTATGTAAATATTTGTGACATCCGCATTAGCACTCCACAATATGGTCAAAATACTAGTATTGTCATTATATTACTACATGAGACAGTGATTCACCTTGCTCACCTTGCAATAAACTAAAAATGTGAATAGATAAAGATTGGCATTATTTAGCTAAAATAATTTACTTTGTTGGACTGGTTCATCAAAAACATTCAAAACTGTGATTACTCAGGATGCTCACAGTAATTGTTGTGACTGGTCAGACTGGTAGAACCAATTGATGATAGTATCGTAAATCACCAACAGAACAGATTTATCACGACAGCCACTTAAGTTTTAATGGGTTAAAAGCACCATCTACAAGTTTAAGCAGGCCAAAATATTATATTTGTCACATAATCTTTGTTGTCTGTTAATGTAGTCCATATATGGGCCATTCTACCAAATAAGTTTCAACCGCAGTCCTACAGTAAGAAAAAAAAAACTATTTTAAAAACAATTAAATATTCAGTCCTTAGATATTAACATGTTATGATCTGTTTAAGCCCAAGGCATTAATTGAGATAGTTATAAGCAAAATATGTACAAAATCATCATGTCTAGGGTATTTTCTATTGATAGATGGCTGTCGCAAAGCACAGATATATACACATGTACTTATACATGCACACAGAAATATATATGTAGATGTATATGTCTATGGTATTGAGAAGTTGGCTGGACCAATATGACGGCAATATAGATGCTTTCTTCTTTGGTTTTTAAAGTTTTTATCACAATTTTATTTGTAAAATAACTTTATAAACATGCTGTTCCACATTTTCATGTCACTACTGGAATAAATGCTGTGTCAGAAATGGTCCCTTAATCACTATACTCTACATTCGAAAATCTGGACAACTATACAGAACTCTATTAAACTACTTCATATGGGTTTGCTCATTAGTTTGTGACTGTCTCCATCTCACTTGTGTCCTCTTGAAACAAAAAAGAACAATTACATATAGAAATACACTGAAAAAAAGTAGCACATCGAATTCACTTGACTCAAATGTGAGCACCAGTTCCACATGAACAAAACACTATATCAACACAGAAACAGGCAAACTGACAAACTTGTGTTTATGTAATATATCTAATTTAAGGTGATATATATATCTGTATCAAGCAAATACAGCACACTCTTTTTTTCAGTGTAATCAACCACATACACAAACAGCTCACAAACAACAATCACTAAACAGCTACACTGTTAGTGGATATGAAGTAGGCCTGCATTATCAGCCTGTAAAACACAGACTCATTGTAGACTGTAAGTAAAGCAGGGCATAACAGAGCTGTGATGTAATCAAAGACATTCTGCAGGCTGGTGCTAAAGAAGATTGCCCTGTCTGATAAAATGATTTATGATGAGTGCGGAGGATTGTCCAGAAAGCTCTCTCTCTCCATTCGCTCTCTCAAGCAGGTCTCAACAGGATCAGATCAAAAGATAAGCTGTATATTCTGAAGAGAAAATGCTTAAGCAGCCAAATAAAACATGCAACAGGTGTGACACTTGGATTGTTGCTCTAATCTAAATGTCAAGAAAACACTGGTGAGAAACAAAGGTGCAGGTTTTGAGCTTTGAAACATATTTATTGAGTGCAAAATGGTAGCACTTCACAGCTCGGTAATACGTGGACAGAGATATGGTTCATTTATCTTGGCCTGATTAAGATATTATATTAAGATAATAAGTTAGTAATTGTAGTAGCAGATGCTTCATAATAAAATTAAAAATAATAGTAACAAATTCTAATTACACAAAAACATGTTTTCCCATTTATAGGAATAAAGGGTCCAACGTAATATCAGCTTAATCAACATATAACCCCAAACAGCATTGTAGGGTTTTATAATAGCATTTATTACCCTCCCAAAAATGAAGTAGTCCTGCTGAAATGTGTTGTTTGTTTCTTATCTGCTATATCTTTAAATGGTCAGACACAGTGTGATATACAGACATAGTTACAGGCTGTAATTACATGAGACTAAATTGTGTTGGGGCTGTAAAATACAAACTTACCATCTCGTTTCTCAGTTGCTGCATCTCATCAGGTGAAAACACTAGTGCTACCAAATCTATGTAGTGAGGACCACCTACTTATCCGAGCATTTCAACATCTCTAAGAGGTCAGCCAAGAGAGCAACGCTCTGCAAACTCATCATATTAGCATTAAAAGCAAGCTGTCAAGTCAGCAGGTAGTAATAAAAGTGTGTGTGTGTGTGTGTGTGTTATGTGTGTGTGTGTGTGTGTGTGTGTGTGTGTGTGTGTGTGTGTGTGTGTGTG
>JAILXH010247512.1:45500-60875 GCA_023558415.1 Piaractus mesopotamicus
TCATGTAATATGCCTGTACCATCTTGTAGTTATGATGTGATGTCTGTTGTCATATATAGCCTATATTCTAAATGAATATAATGTTACAGTACACAAACACCTACACACAGACAGATGACAAATTAAGGAAAAAAAAAACTACTCAGAATATCTTCCAGAACAGCTTCAACGTGCCTAAGCATGGATTCTACAAATCTCTGGAACTGTACTAGTGGGATGTGTGGGAATGTTGGGGTGTAGAGATTGCAAGACTGCAATATTTTACATGTAGCGTGACGGTGTACAGACAGGGTTCCCCTCGAAAAGATCAGACTGAACTCCAAAGTTCGACTTGCACACATATGAAAAAGTGAAAGAAAACACTGAATAAACATAAAATAAATGGGTTGCAGTGCAACTAATATGGCTAGGACAAAACAAACTACTTCTAATCCTTTACGCAGTCCATGAGGACATTTCTGGCTAAACGTCAGCGGCCAGTATAAGGGAAGCCCTGGAAGGTGCCCATGCTCCCCTGAGGATCAGGACAGAACAAGGTAAGTATTTCTTCTATGTACATTTTAATATCACCTAGGCTTCAAACCCCAGTCATTGTCCCCTTTTTATGTCCCAGTGTCCTTTCACAGTCCTGGTGATGGGACAGACTTACTGACCCCATCACAGGATGGAACACCGTTCTTCTGAAACATTTTGATTAAAGTGATGGAGAGCGCTACCTGACACATCTGTGCAAAATATCATACAGGTGATCAAGTAGGATGTGATAAGGTGACTGTGAAGGTCATAATGTATGATTTACAACATTTTCAAACTCATAAAACTATTTAGTGACCGCTGGTGATGTGGCGTACACCACACATGCACTCGCCCACTTGTGGAGAATACTGAAAAATATGGTAAAGGAGGTCTCATCTGACCATATCCCCTTTTTTCCACATGCACATGCCCCCTACCGTAATATCTCTTTAATAAGTTCAGACCGTGCCTTCAATGTAAGGTGGTAGTATGAGTGGGCACTGAGATTAAAGAAGGGACTGGCTTCTGCTTGGAGATAGAAGGCTGGATCTTAGCATTTTTTGTGCTTGTCATAGTGGAATGTTAATTGCTTAATCATCCAGTTCACCTATCTAGTAGCATATGCATATTTTTTATCATTTATTAAGTTTTTTCTTTAAATTTTATCCATTTTTATGTCATTTTTTTGGCCAAATGCTAACTAATATTACAGTAAGCATACCAGGGCCTGTCTGCTATAAAAAGTTTGTGGCCAATACCAAATTTAAGGGAGTAAAAATGTTAAAAACGAGTAACTGACTGATATAATTTAATTTTTACATTTTACATTCTAATTTTATACTCTAATAGTCTTAGTTAAACAGTGATTTACTGACTGATATGATTGTTGGTTGTCAGCTGTGAACTGTGAAACATGATGGTCAGTTCTCAACATATAATAAAACAGTAGAAACTCAATGTTAAGTATTATAACACTGGGGGTGGAGCATGTTATTATCATGCTTAAGGTTACAACTGAATACGTTTGTCATGATTTTACTATTTTAAACATGATGGCGTTTTGTTTTTCAAATTCACCAGTTCAGCCTGTACAGCCCTCACATAGTTCAGCATTGGACTGGTCAGTGGTGGTCAGACTCCAATGCATATTAGCTCATATATAAATTTGATGTCTTAAAGCTAAAGATATCAAAAAGTCTTCTGTGTAATCAGAAAGTGACTGACAATTTGTGAAACATGATTTAGTAGCAGTGACACATACAGAGAGAGCTCCCTTTAAAGACAAATGTCATATTTCTGCAGTGGCGTCTTTGTTTGGATGAACAGAGGGGCCTTCACAGCATAAGAATGCTCTCGCCTGATTGCCCAAGGCGTAGTACAGGAGACAGTCCCCATGGTGACAAGCACAACTGTATGAGTTCTCCATGACGACCACGGCTCGATGAGCCAAAGCATGTAACAGCAAAAACAATAGGCTTCCACTAGTCACTGACTAGAAAGCGAGATCCATGAGACTCGATTTGTGGTGTTGATTCGGTGCAGAGCTGTTAATGGTCAACAACATGAGCTTTGCTTTTAGCTTTAAGGATATGTTTGGCGCACTCCTTCCACTTCTTTGGTAGTTTCTGAAGTATTCAGGGGAATCAACAACATTCTCCCTTATTATTAACCAGTAAGCTGTTACTCATTCATGCCAGTAATGTGTTTCCACATAAACATATTTTGTCCTTAAGAAATTATCAGGCCAAGACAAAAGCGATTTGAATAATAACATAATAACAAAGTTATTACAAACTACAATTTTAAGTGCAAAGTGGTTCTTCAGAGGGTTCTTGGAGAAAAACTGAAACTCTGCATTGTTTCTGAAAAAAAGAATGAAGAAAAGCTAGAATGTTGTCAAGTGAGTCGTATCACACAAGGCAACGGTTAATGAGTACACAAAAAAGTGTTCTGTAAATCAGTTCTAGTCTTTATATGGAGCTATCACTAGGCCTATGCAGGCAGGGCTAGTTTACCCGCATGGTAAGAAAGTGTTCTTCCTTCTGACATGGTGGAATGTGAGAGAACAGTATTTGCATGACAGTGTTATCTTGTCCATCTCTGGGGCTTTTTTTTCTTTCTTATTTTCCATTTTATTGGCTTTTTTCACATGGCTTTCAAATCCTCATCTAAACTAAACAAATCTGCAGTGTGCTGTGGATCTAGAAGTCTACTGTCTTTGAGTAAAAGGGCTTCAAACAACTCACTAAGTCAACATTTATGCTCCATCAAAGTCTTGCTTGAGTCTATGGCGTTTACAGTAAGCCTCAGCCTACAACAAGCACAGGTTTTCCCTGCCATTCCCCACCATTACAACCTATGAGTCACTGGATCAAAGGCTGAGGTCGTGTTAA
The DNA here is from genome assembly GCA_023558415.1 of Piaractus mesopotamicus. Classification (NCBI taxonomy): domain Eukaryota; kingdom Metazoa; phylum Chordata; class Actinopteri; order Characiformes; family Serrasalmidae; genus Piaractus; species Piaractus mesopotamicus. The sequence goes on from JAILXH010247512.1 coordinate 48,410, forward strand.
CAGCCTTTGAAGAGGAAAAGGCGGACATGATTAATCTTTATCAGTGCTCTTTCATGTTTAACTACTGGTGCCAAAACCTTCCAAGCACCTTTTGCAAGAAGATCCATGGCCATAACTGACATTCATAATTTACTGCACAATCTGATGGGGGCTTATACACATCTAAACACTGTCTAAATACTATTAATAACATAACATATTGCAGAACATTGCAATATATTTCCACCCATGATTATCCGAGTGGATGAAGAGATGGCTAAGAAAAGGCTGCAGATTCCGGGCTGAATGTCACACAACCAAACCAACGGCAATGCTGATCTTCCAGGTGGCCAACCCCCCGGCAAATCCATCCCTCGATGGCACCACTGTTAAACTCATAGGAGCCAAGATGCAGTTCAAGAAGGCCTCCCTGGTGGACACCCCTCACACACAAACACATACATCAGCTGTTCCTTTACAAAAGGCAGAGAGCTGTTGCACATAGCATAGCTGAGGAACTGCAGATCCAAACAACATTCAAACAGCCTGGGTTCTCTTTTTCCCTTTTTTTACGATTTGTGCTCTGTGGCCTTGGCTTTGTCCTTGCACATTTCACAAAAGGCAGCAAAAGGCATGTTTTAGCTCCTAAACTGGTTGCATGGCAAAACCTAAAAGAGGAGCAAGGGAAGTTTCCTCCAGTTCACATCAACAGACCATAGACATTCTTCATCTACCTCTACAGCAACAGTCTGTTTCTCAAACACATAGGCAGCCTTTGACATGTGATAATACTTTTTAGGCAAAAATAAAACTGCATTCCCATTACTGATTAGTCCTCACGCTTGATTACAAATTCCAACAGACTTGTATATTTGTTGTGACTCATCACGCTCTTATTTTTCACCACTCAACTGATAATAACAATTATGTGTGATCAAATTCCACACGTACTAAGTCTGCAAGATCTGTGCTTAGATACAGTATCAATGTTTCACAAGCATCATAACTAAAGTGCCATGCATACCTCAAGCAGAATGCCCTGGTGGAGAGAATAACATGCCTGTAATTACTGAGAACACCTGTAAAACGCTGTGTGGGTTGCTGCACTAGCTGTAGATCCCCTGAGAACATTACTGAGTGGGCCAAGTTAGAAGAAATGCAGCTCTGCTGGAAAATGTGAGCACTGTTAAGACTTTAACCATTGCTGTTAGTAAACACAGAAAAAAATATATATAGTCGTACGTAAATTTGTTGATGCCCCTGGCCAATTTATATGTTTTTTGCTACATTTCTACTGCACATCTTAATCCACAATTACTGTTTTTTTTTGTTTGCTGAATTTAACATACTGGGGAAAAATAAAACATAAAATGTGGCCTGTGCAAAAGTTACGGCACATTTTAAATGTTATATTCTACGTAAGCAATGCAACTCAGCACATAAATACCAATTGTGCAGTAAAATTAGCACAAAAAAGGGATATTTAAGTTTGTTCCTGTAGAGCAGAGGTGCCCAGTCCTGGTTCTGGAGATTTATCACCCTGGATAGTACATATCCAACACACCTGGCTTTTCAGATGCCCCTGAAGGCCTTCTTTAGGATCAGGTGTGTTAGAGGGTTGGAGCTAAACTCTGCAGGGTGACAGATCTCCAGGACCAGGATTGAGTATCATCGGCCATAGAGGATGAGTTAACAGTGTGAATTGTGATTGACAGCCTGTTGGCCATGGAATCTGACAATCAGCAAAGTGAAAGAATGGCTTTGGTAATGGCTTTGGTTTAAATCAAGACTAATCATTTTCTTAAAGAACTTAAAAGACAATCATGCAATACTTCTAGGTTTGACATAATTTTGAAGTTTGATTTGTAATAACAATATCCTATTACAATAACGTCTAATGACTAGCTTACACATTTAATATTTTCATTAATTGTTCACAGTGCTGGGGATAGCAACCAGACTTCTGAAGAGTTTGAAACTCCTTCAAAGAAAGTTGTTGTATGAAATTGTAATTTATTTGTTGTCTGATGCCCAAGACACTGTTTTCTAAAAGTTTTTTAAGACGATTTTGGCAGAAACTTTTTTTTTAAATAAACTCTTGGCTGAAAGGTACATGCAGGGTGTTCTAAGGCAAAATAGTCCCCAATAAAACTCCATTTACTATTATCAACAAGGCATTATCAACATGGCTCTCTCTCTCTCTCTTTCTCTCTCTCTCTCTTCTCTTCTCTTTCCTTCTCTATGACATTTGTTGGTACAATTTTTCGCTGTTACTTTTTGTGTTTTCTCAATGAAAAGCAGCATTACCTTTCATTGTTATGGTTTCATGAAATGACACGACTAATGTTAGTGCGTGCACACACACACACACACACATGCACACACACAAAGACACACACACACACACACACACAAACAGACACACACACACACACACACACACACACAAAGGAATATTCCTACATTCTATATTTATAATTCTCTATGCTTTGTAATGAGTTATTTTAGCTAAGTAATGGATTCATCATTTAAACATTTTGATAGGTAATATTAGTTAGATAGATATATTAGATAGATATTAGTGCATACCTAAACTTTTACTTCAATAAACAAACAAGGAGACAGGCACTCTGACAGAGTAAATACAGCTGTCACTGAATCCTGTCCTGAACATCCCTGTAAGTAAATATTCTAGCACTTACAAATTGAACTAAGATAGTATCAGACTCTGCAGAGTCAAAAATGCAGCTCCTTCATCTACCAAAAAGTTCATAAACATAACCTAACAAGTGCCACTGGAAAGACCCTTACAGTAAAGAATGTAAACAATATGTTATCACAAAGCTCTTCATGAGACATGAAGACAGTCTTTCACAGGTTAACAAAGCATGAAATGCTGGGCTGTCCTTTGCATACTTGACCTGTTGATGCCTTTAGAAGCTGAGCATACGTCCAAGCATGTGGATACCTTTAAAGCTAACGTTATGGATCCTTCATACTTAGTTCATGCATTGAGACGTACCTTGGCTACTTCATGTCTAGCCAGTCTTAAAGTATGACTAGAACCTTCACCACTTCATTTTATGTATTTTAATCACTGACTTAACTTTGCCCCCATTTATGACATCTTGTTATTTTACTGAAGTCTTAGCCATTTTTCATTAGCTCTGCTTGTTTTCACATTACAAAGGCTAAAATAGTAAATAATGTAAGCAGAATGTTCATTTTTTGGTCAGGAATTTGACCAATTACATTACTAGTACATGTTTTCCCATTAAAGAAATAAAAATAAACCTCACTCGATCTCTATTGCATTACGATTGACTGGCTTTTAATGTATCAGTTTGAATTTCAACAATTCAGTGGCTGATGTCTGGTCCAACCTATCAAAAATAAGTTCAGCAGTCAGATGCACTCTGCATTGCTTGTCTGTCATTATTAGTTGCGGCTCACGTTGCAAGAACAATCAGAGAATCTGTGAATATTTGAATGTTAAAACAGGTGCATTATTTGGACGACAGTACAGCTCTGATTTGTCTTTTGAAGAACAGAAAGGCACCCTCTGATGCTGAGTTTTCTAAACTGGTGCAGACTATAATTAAAATGTGTTCCCACCAGCAGCAAACTGATCCAGGGTTTCCTTGGAAGAGAGTTTTTGAAGGACCATTGTTAATTTGTTTAGAGTACATCTGAGCACATGTGAAACGTTCGCACCTGTCAAAACAAACTGTACTAAAGAAAAAGTTAGACTGGTCTGCACCAAACAAGGTAGGTCTGAAAGCTCCCTTAGGGCATTTTTACACCTAAGCTTTTCACAGAACCAGGGTGGTTTGCCAGGAGAGCTTGTTACAGTTGGCCAAGTGTGAAAGCTGTTTTTGAACCCAGGCGAATACCGGGAGAGGGGTGGTCTGGGGTTCAAATCCTAGTATGATCTGCAGTGTATGTGAAAGTTATCCACCCAAACAACACAATTGGTTCCTTACTGACTGTTTAAAGTTTTGTACTGGTGGGAAAGGAGACTATATGCCAAGTGGTGCTATATGCCAAAAATTTTTCCTAAGTGAGGACCTCTCCTGTTTCAGTGTCTACAATAATAAAGGAGCACATCAACTGCCATTACTTTATCATTAAAAGCATTAGATAAACATATTATATGGAGTTAAAAAATGCCTGAAGCTCCTTTCTCAGTCCTATCACTGTTCATCAAAGGGGCCATTTAGCTCAAGCTGAAACCGTCCAGAACTTCAGCCCTAGTTCTCACCCATCCTACTGTCATACAGTTTAGTTTTTTATTTTAACCAAATATAATAGGCATGTTCCAAACTAGCAAACTACTATTCTGAACAAAACATGACATATGCAATTGTGCAGTCAATCCAAGATCTTTAAAAATGATTGTGTGAAAACTAATCTGTGATAATCAACCCCAACCTTGGAATGAAACCAGAATCAATCCTGGGCACTGACTCAGGATAAGTGTTGTCATTTTGTACCTGTCACCTCCTACTCTGACTGAAATGATTTCTTAATATTAATGGTTCACCTAGATTTAATTTTCAGCGGTGTATGAGTTTACTCACATGGAAAAAAATCTATAACTTCTCTGCTACACCCCGGTGGCAGTCTTTTAGCACATTACTGTCACATGGATAGAGAGACATCAGGATGGAACTGCATGTCTGTTGGGCCTGTGGTTTGCCTCCTTGGGCTTGAAATGACCTATTACATATGTGTGTTCAAAAGATACACTCTCCTTCAGCAACATTCCTGGGATCATGCTCTCATTTCAATATTACAACTGCTCAATATTTTTACTAGTTGTAGAGTTAAGACAATATTTATGCTTTTTAAATTTTTTAAACATAGGAAACAGTTGTTTACTTATTGATTTAGTGTGACAACAGCAATTATACACACCGTGATGGTTTCCTCAGGTATTACAGCTAAAAATCAAAGCAATAATTCACAGTATGTAAATAACAAATACCCAGTCAGCTTTTATTCTTATCATTGTAACTGTATCTTATGTGTAGAACAAATAAAACACAGCAACAAATTAAAATGAGCTCATTTCAACTCGATAATGTTGATATTCTAACTATATTATTTTCCCCCTCAAAATATGGTTTTGTAATACTAGCAGAGAGTAAAGAAGCTCATTACTAAGACAATTTTTGTGATCAAACAGGTTCAATACAAATAAACATTTTTTCTGTTTCACAAAATAACAAGCTCACTCAGAAATCAACACTGATTTGTTTGTGGAAGAAGTACAATCAGCATGAGTCAAAGGTCTTTTGGTTTGAGTCATAAGTCTTGAGATGCCAACTGATACATTCACATTTTGGAAAAAACTCATTTGATGTTTTATTCATGAGTTATTATACTATCAAAGTCTGAGTTGAGTCAAATAATTCCGAATAGACAGTGTCATAAGAAAGGGAAAAAAGAACAGGAATAGAATCCACCAACCAAAAATATCAAGCCAACAACATCCAGAAACTGACCACTGATGAAGGACTAGAGCAGGGGCCATCAAATAGATTTGAACTGGGGCCAAATTCTCGTGGAGTGAAAATTATTTGGCATGACCCCAGCTTACTTAGACAAACTGTTTGATCAATTAAACCCCATGTTTCTAACACAAGGCCCGCGGGCCAAGTCAGGCCCGTGACACAGTCCTATTCGGCCCGCAAAATTATTTTAATTTTCTGTTCTTATTAGCCTGTTTCACCCTGAGATTGCACTACAGTCCCCAGCATGCACTGCTACATAGTGTGCATTCTCACCCTCTTCCCCCAACAACTATCTATAGGCCAGCAGAAAAAAAGAAAAGATGCCTGGTGTCTAGTTCAAGCAAATAGGCAGTTTAAAAAAAAAAACCTAGAACATTTTTTAGAATCGTTTTTGAATAAATATTCAATGCCTATTTTGCTGTTGTAGTTTTGGCATATTTTGAACAAACAATGGCCCGTTTGGAAAAATGTTAAGTAAAAATGAAATAAAAACACAGCTGGCCCACAGATTTTTTAATACACCCCTTTAGCGGTTGAGTTTGACACCCCTGAATTTAAACAGTGGCTGTTAATAAAGAACACGGAGGCTGTTGGGGCCAGTTCATGTAAGTTAGCCTCTTTAACAAACCCTGCACCACTGCCTCAGGGAAGAAAAAACTCTTTATTAGATAGTGCTAGAATATATCCTATATATGTTTATACATTTCAGGAGGTGTTGGTTCTATAGGGTACTTGAGTATTTGGTTAACCGTTCCAGGCACCAGTATTCAAATACTGAACTCACTATTCCCTCACAGAAAGGCAGACAAAATATACAGGCCAACAGTTCAGTGAAATGCTGATGTAACGTCTTAACAGGGTGTAACGTATGACATTTAAACTTTTTTTTTAAATTTTGATTAAACTTCATGTTTATTATTGTACTTCACTACTACCCTGAGAGAAAACCCTGTGTCCTCATCAGCCTTTAGTTCTAGTATTAGCTGATTGGCTCCACTGAAACATGAAAGTTGGCCCTTCAACATGAAAACCTACCTTTCTATTCTTTCTATTGGGTATTTTTGATTGATTAAAAACTTTTTAAATGTATTCCCCTTGTGTGCTGCTATATTTCTGTGCTACTGATCTTTTAGTCTCCTAATACCAGTGTTGTCATCTGAAATAACTTACAGCCCTACATTAATTTCAGCCTTTACTTTTTTGTTTTTTTCCTTTCCTGCATTTAACCTAATATTAACTTACTTGTTAATGTTAGAACAGTGTCCAATGCTTTTTCCTACCACATAATTTGAACAGAACTGATAAACAGTTTTGAAGAGTGAGATGGGGCTGGAGAAAACTTGCTCACAGGAAGAATCTGGTCTGTGGGCCACCATTTAATGGTTGGAGGGTAACTAACAAACTAGACAGCAACAGATGAGCTATTGTCTCTAACTTTACATCTACAAGGTGGACCAACAAGATAGGCATGTCTAGTAGGGTACACAGTGAGTGGACAACCTGTTTAAAAACTCCAGCAGCACTGCTGTGTCTGATCCACTCGCACCAGCGCCACACATTAACACACCACCACCACGTCAGTGTTACTGCAGTGCTGAGAATGATCCACCATCCACCACAGTGGTCCAATCTGCAATTGCAGAACTACAAAGTGCACCTGTATACTTAGTGAAGCTGATAAAATGGACCATATGTGTAGAAACAAAGTAGATGTACCTAATAAGATTTATGATATCAACACGACTATTGCCCAAAGTAAGTAAACATGCATTACTTTTTTCAGTGCAGCCAGCGAAGTTCAGCCATCAGTGAGGTGAAGCATTTCTAATAGTGGACACTCCCTGGCAGCTGCGTTTCTTAGGTCAGCATGAGAAATTCTTTGCTGAGAGAAAAGCCTTGTTGTTATGACTAAAGTTCCACCACAGCGCTGATGGAAGTCACGTCTCATGACCAGTGGCATCATGCGAGAGCACTAACCATCAGCGCTACCAGAGTCAGCCTCGCCAGAGAAAAGACCCAAGCTGGGGGGATGCCCTCTGTTTTTCCCACATCACTCCAGGTCACACTCGCATGCTGAGGCTGTCAAACTACTCACCAGCTCAGCCAGTCACTGTACGCAGCACACACAGTGCCTGCATACACTCATCAATGGGTCATTTGTGTATCTCCAGAGGTGACGTGGAACAGGCCCAGTGTCTATGGCTATCATAAGTGCGATCTATTGAGCTCCGTTTCTATGGAACTGCTAAGGAAAATTGCCATTGTATCAACTGCAGTACAACAGACTTTTCTTCCAGGGCAAAGGTGACTGTTATGTCACTGATACAGTTTAAGGAGATTAAAATATCAACTAATATCACATAGAGATGGATATCAGAAGAAAAAAAGAATGAATCTGATCCAATCTTGTAACAGATTTACCCTGATGTGATATTGTCAGCCATTAATTTGTGTTTGAGTAGTTTGAGCGTGGTAGCCTTCTTTTAGATTTGCTTCTTAAAGCAGCTGTAAAATATGGTCTGTGTACGCAGCTGCAAGTCACCCTGTAAAGCCTGAAATAATAATTTAAAAGTCTGAGGTGACGGGACAGATTTCACAGGTGTTTTTTGGGCAACGTCATATTTTTTACGTATTGGCTTCACAAACATAAGCTCAAAAAAAAAAGTTTGGCGACCTTCAGGTTTCAAATGCAAAAGCAACATTATATTGATGAAGATATGATGACAGTAGATAATTTACTTACATCCTTGGTAAACACATCCTTCACTAACTGAGTTTTTTTTTAATTCTCTTTCAGCGGCTTACAACTGTTAGATTCATCTGCTCAGGGAAGAGGTCTCAAGCACAACCCACATTACAATATGTTCTTCTGCATGTTGCTTGCAATTACACATTTCGACCAGAGAGGTCTCTGAATCGCCAACACTTACATAACGTAGCTTTAAATATAATGTGTCAATTAAAAATAGCTCATTTTGGAGCGTATTAGTTTTTAAAGCTTATCAAACAATACTTAAGGCTACAATGTTTTTAATAGAAAAGAATCTGTGTTGGCACTGAAAAAAAACAATGTTGTGTCTTTAATATCACCTGATACGATTTAATACGGTCAAAAAAATTAAACATTAAACACACATGGCAATAGTTTTAATTAAAAAGTGTTTTACTATTTAATATCACTGTCATCAAAACATCAAAAAACCCTCACAGTCCTTAATATAAACATTATAGCACTGCCTGCAGGGCTTTCCAGACTTCAGTGGTTTTCTTGGTTTCAGTTAATTAACTCACTTTTCATCAGCTCTTGTTACATAAAGAATTTTTGTTATAACGTGAACAATGCTAAAATTAGGTTTGGGTGCATGTTATATGTTTTGTTATGAAACCATGAAACCATAAAAAACGAATAATGCACCAAAATGAAAATGTCCGACCGGAACCAAAACCAAAATGTAACACACATCTGGCCAAAAACCAAAACCAAAAATTGTTGTGATTCCAAATAAATGTACTGAACATAAAATCTACAAGGTCATAAAGAAAATCCACTTTTACTGTTGACAAAAGCTGTTCAATTAGAAAAAAACCTGAGTTGACAATAAATAAAAACTGTTTACATAAAATAAGCATGACTTTATTACATTTAAATTCAGTGACTCATTCCTTGAATTGCAAGCACTATTTCCTTCAGGAAATGCAAATCTAGTTAAAAATAAAAATGTCTGCTACTAAATGACAAATAATATTAATATATTCTCAGGGCTATAGGTTGTAATATACACAAGCAATTTCAAAGTAATATGAATGCTGACACTGATAAGTGCATGAAACAATAATATTAGCCAGCCCACACATTGGTAAGACCCTAATTTCACACTTTAAAAAAATGTAAATATAGGGTTTAGAGAGGTTCTAGGCTTGTGGTAAGAAGGCATTTGTCAGGATCAACACGAAGACACTCGCAAATGAATCACACACACACACACACACTGTTCCTTTCTAAGTCACTTTCCATAGATGGACTGGAAACGCATCTGGACAACCTCTTGCTTCCAACACGTCAAATCAATGCACGTTCCTCAGACACCCTAAAAAAAATTCAGCTCACAAAAAGAGGCCTTTCCTACAGTAGCTGTTCACATCTAAACAATACCATGTTCTGTGTGTTCCCCTTCACAGTCAGTTTGCACACACAATAAATCAACCATTAACCTCTGCGTGTCACTCCTGTTAGACTGAACGGCTGGTCACACTAAAGGGTTAGACAAAGAATTCACGCTCGATTAATCACTCAAGGTTTATACTGTAATATGCATTAGCAGCAAGGTAAATGTTAGTACAACAAAGGAAAAAAACCTCTAAAGCCACTTAATCCTGTGGCCTCGGAGAGCTGCAAATGTTAATCAAGAACATGACGTAAAGGGAAGATGAACAGCTATGTACCTGCTCACAGCCTTGTCTGTTATGCAGGTTTCTTTACAAGCAATACTAAAAAAACATCTGTAATACGTGCTTTTGCTTTTTGGCTTACAGATTTGGATATTTTATGAACATGGCTTGATCAAAGATCATGAGTCTGTTCAAAGATTTATCCCAGACTATCCCTTTATGGACTCTTTAAGAGACAACACACTGAACAGTGAAAGTATGTCCATACTGTGGTCATTATACAATGAGCAGCATAATAGAAGATCCAAAATGTGCACCAGAGTAGACTATACTTGACTGATAGCTCAACACAAGTGAGTAGTAAGTAGTTTTATTTATTCCGTTTCCCGAAGGAATACTTTCAAATGATAAAACTTCAATTGGCATAAAAGATCTATTTTTCCTCAGCTTCATTTTAGCCCTTCACATTTAGTTATGAATTGCCTTTCTGAGCTTAGTTTCACTCTGTTTTCTTGGTTCTGGACTGCAGTGCTGTTGGCCACGCCTCTCCTTTTCACGCTTTAGCATTTTATTTTAGACTAGAAGAGGAAATAGCACGACAGATGCTGAATGTACTGAAAGGGAATTCAATTTTTTCAGTTTTCAAAACTGCTGCATAATTTACAGAGACTTGTAGAGTCTGAATCTTTCAAAGCCGTGGTGTAAAGAACCCGGTGTCTGAAGAGTTTAATGCGAAAAAAGCTACCCCACAAGAATTTATTACATTAATAGCTATGAATATGCTGTCTGTCGTCAGAGACATTGTTTTACGCTGCTTTTGACATTCCTTATTTGACATTAGGTATTTCTTCCCATGGCGGGAGGAACATGTTGGGCACTATAAGGCAAAATAGCACCCAAAGAAAACGTATTTTTCCAGATTTATCACTATTTCACCATTATCAACATTATATATAATAACTCTGAAGCTACGTGTAGGTCAGCTGGTCATTTTGGATTTTGGGCTTAAATATGGCTTAAACCTAGTGCTGAACGATTTGGAGAAAATATCTCATTGCGATTTTTGTGACCAATATTGCGATTGCGATTTTAACGCAATTATTTTCTATAAATAAGTTCCCAGGCCTGTTCCTTTGGCCAACAAGAACAGAATATCAACTTTTTTTGGCATGAGTGCATCAGACCACCAGTTATGATGGTTGTGATGTCACATATGCAGAACATGGGCGTTTTGTTGCTTCTGACTGGTCTAACGCATCTACATCAGTTCACAAGCTCTGTGTTATCAGGTTCAATTGACCCATTTAAAGCTTAGTACAACATTGTTGGTTATGTATTCTAGAATCAAAATTGCTGCTCTTGCGCTCTGAAAGTTGCACTCTTTCAAATCGCAGTTTTATATAAAAACGATTTATTACTTAAATAATAAAATAAAACAGCTTAAATGACAAAACTCCAGGTTCCTGTTCCAAGGGTCCGGTTCTTAAGTTTCTCTGCAACGCAGCATTTCACATCACATCTGAATAACTTTTTATACATTTCAGGCACTGAATAGTGCCAAAACCTATCCACCATTAAATTGGTGGCATTTCCCTTTAAGAGGTTCCACCACAGCTCTACAGAGAACTCAATATTTGAGGAGTTTTTGGAGTCAGTATTTTGCTGAAGTTAGGCTTGCTATGCTATGGCTAGTCTATCCTCCTCAGCAGCTGAAGCTAAAAGCTACGTTTGTGTTCCCTCAGTCAGTAAAGCGCGAAAGCGCGACGAATGGGTCATTTAAGGCTAGTAAACCTGACTAGTTTGTTTTAAAAGGGTAGGTTTATTGCTGTTTTCTATGTAAAGTGAATTTTTTTTTTTTTTTAAACATAATTTTTCCATTAATTGCGTTACTTTAGTGAGGGCATCCAAAGCCAAGCTCGAGGAAATCTACCTGCAGAGTGGGCTAACCTGACCACGGCTAATGTAAGTCTTATAAAATGATTTTTGGACAGGACTACAGCTCACTGGACTCACATGTGCCTGACATTTTCTTTCTTTTTTAAATAAAAAATCGACCAGCTGTAAGAGAAGCCCGTCCTCTCACCTGTGCGGAGTCGCTTTCACCTGTGCTCGCGGAAGCCATGTTGCAGTGACTCTCGGGCAACTGTACAGATTCACAGCTGTGAGAAACTTTCTGCTAAATCCATCGACTGTGCTCCTGCACAAACAGCCACCGGCGTGAAACAACGTCCCGCAGTTTGGCTACTCTCTGAACATGTGCCGACAGCGGTCTGAAAGCTTTTGTGGTGCAGTTGGAGAAGGTCTGCAGCAGGTAGGCTGGGTCTGAAGGCTGTTCGAGGCTGGGAGCTCTGCCCCGCGCTATCACAGGACAGCTACACATTCAAACTGAAGCACGCCAAACCCACTTCTGTGGAAGCCCGTTTCCGCCACTGGAGATAGTATATAGCCATTTAGAAAGTCATAATAATAAGAAAGTTTTCCAATTATGACTTAGTATCTCATAATTATGACATAGCATGTCTTAACCATCACTCTCATAGTACTGAGAAAGTGTCTCATAATTACGACTTAATGTTTCATAG